>CAJUYH010000078.1:97874-182362 GCA_910591685.1 Galerucella tenella | reverse complement strand
TAGTTATTTATGATATGAGTGTTAAAAGTGAGGTTTTATTTTGTGAGAGAAAACGTTTGTGAAATGAGCGGAGCGAATTGAACAATTTCACGAACAAAATAAAATCACTTTTAACACAAATACCATACAATGTTTTTTGTACAACTTCCCTATTTTGATAATGAAACGAGCGAATTTGCAATGACAATAAATTCAAAATGCATTTTAGTATTCAAATAATCGAAAGATTGTTGTGAATGGCAGACGTTTACATAGCAGCGTGCTAAAAATATTTTTAACACTAGTGTTAAAAGTATTTTTAACACGCTGCTATGTAAACAATCGTTTTTAACATTGTTTGCTATCATTAAAAGTGTCACTTTTAATGACAGTTGTACAAAAATGTCATTTTGCAACAAAAGTGAAATTGCAGTAATTTTGAATATGCCGCCAAAAACTGTAAAGTTACAGGAATCTCCTTTTTCGCATGTTAGCGAAGTTCACAATCATCTGATTTGTGTTAGAGTTACTGACGGGCCTCTCAGGGTAGCGCCACCCGTGAAAATAGAGTCTATAATTGTTTTTTATCTATGGGACAAACTAACAATTAACAACATGCCATCAACCACTACAATTCCACATTACACAGTTAGAGTCTATAAGATGTAAGTATGTGGATGTCGACATGATCTATGGTTATAGGAGCCGGGGAGTCCCCTCAAGATCGAAATGCTTTTGAATATCAACAGGAAGAAGTGTTTACGTCTGACAAAGTGACAAACAGGGATACTGAACCCTGTTGGGGCTGTCCTCATAGCTCCATGGGCTACTAGGCAGGCTTGCCGCCCCAGCAAGTTGAGTTTTCTCTCAGTACTTAGTTTCTTGTTGGAAACTATTGTCGAGGCTTTATTAAAGTTTAAAAGTGAATAACTTCTCTAGCTGATTATGTTCATAGCAACTTTTATCTACTCTGAGACTTTCAGCGTACCCAAAGCCTTATCTATTAGGATTATTATCATTTATAAAATAGCAGAAACGTTTTTACACTGTTGATGAAGAGCCAATATTATGGTTGAATTGTTATGATCCTGTTTAACGAATTTTGAAAGGAAATATGGCCATTTTGAGAATATCTTGGCATAAAGTCAACTGGTCTCGTTCGATATAAATTTAGGTTAAGTGATATTAGAATCGGAATCGTATATCCCGCCCACTAGTTAATGAAAACTCACAAATAAAGAATGTGTGAATTGGAGAGAAAAAAATCGAGAAAAAAAAGCAATTGAGATTAAAGTAAAATGGAAAGTTAAGTTTATTTATGAGATTAATTAAGAGTGTTTGGTTGATGTTTGCATAGAAAATGTAAAAATGGACAATAATTTGAGATAATTTGAGGTGAAGATATGAAAAATAATTTGAAGAAGCTAAGACCTCTGGCACGGGTAACCATCTAAAACAAGATTTAAAGCGAAGTGGTCCGAATTAAACGTAGTGGACGTAGAGCTATCATCCACGAGCGAGGAGTAGAGGCACTCTGAACACGCGACGATGCTGCCACCTTGAGAGTACCGTCAGTACTAAAATTGCTAATTTGATGAGAACTGTAACGCCGCTAGTGATAGTTGTGGATGTTTCCACATATTTCAGCGCTGATATCCTAACCTGACAACTGCAGACAAACGTTTTAAGACGTGTATCTTGAATGTGTTGAGTTAGTCCAGTTTTTGTTTTTAAAAACTATTGTGCTCATTTGTGGGTGTGTTGAGTATTTGTAGTTGATTTTTATTGTTTATAATTGGACATTTATTTCAAGAGACAATGTTGAAAATGTGTGTTGTGAAAGACTAAAGCGGGGTGCATCCGGTAAGCTTTATTTTTATGAAAAAATATGTTCCAATAAATAACAAGTGGCAGAATATTGAAGTAGTTATTCTCCTATACAGCTTGAAACTTTTTAGCCATGAAGAACAGCGTTAAGTTTGGCTGGAAAGAAGTTTTGCTGAAGTGTACCTACATTGCATCGTTGTTGAGCTCCTAGCATTCATTTTCCCCCATGTTTGTCATTGAAATATTTAAAAAAACGTTCAAATTATTGTATACATTTTTATATTGAATAAAATGTATAAACTTGATAAGTATTGATTTATTTTTTCCACTTCAGGCATTATATGGTCCATTTTTTGCACATCATTCAATTTAACTTTTGATTGTTATTATTGTAATGTTTAGTAATGTGAGGAAAAGGACCATAAATACCATTTTGCAATAAAAGTAAAATAACAGTAATTCTGAATATGCCGCCAAAAACTGAAAAATTAAAGGAATCTTCTCTTTCGGGACTGACAGGACTCTCAAGATGGAGTCACCAGTACAAATAGACGCCCCACGGGTCAGTTTCCAATCTATAAGTATGTTTTATCTATGGAGAAGGTTTGTAGGTCTTGGACATCGTGAGCTAAAGGCTGACGAAATTAAAATGTGGATATCAAAATAAAAAGGTTTTGAAAAGAAGGAAGTATTGTGAAAAAATTAGTTTTGTTCATTTCATTTAACGTACAGTGTCACATTTCACAAGATCCACCTCGTTTCTAGGTGAATTCGTGGTTTCCGATTGAATTTCCCTTTTTTACTTCGGAATAGCTGCGGTTAGTAACACTAATTCAAGTGAAACGCGAGGAAGCTCTTCTCTCGGGAACATGCAAAAGACAATGCTTCTAACGTCTGCATATTCATAAGCTGGCGCCCAGACTCCTTCTTGCGGTCTCTTTGGAGACATCTCGTTTCACTTGACGCCGTCTTACATAGACTATGCAGCCACTGACAATGTTGTAGAGATTTATTTGAGAAAGAAAAAAGGAATAACGAAATGTACGGGCGGTAGAGGAGGAAAAAAAGAATATGGTTTGTTTTAGGATGTAATTTAATATACGAACTTGAGTGTGTTTGATGTTAGTAGGAGTAGTAGGGGTTGGTAGTAGAAGAAGAATGATTTATGCAGGGAGTGGTTTAGTTAGTTTGAATATAACCTTTTACTCGTTCTTTAATATAGTTATGTCATGCAGCAACAATTTCTCTGCAAGATCAAAGAACTGTCACTGCTGATTGGTACAAATCGATTTGTTTGCAGAAGTTATCGTTAAGTTCCGTAAAATAGCGAAATCCTGAACCGTCCTCCATAAAAAACTTCCATTCTCCACAAGATGCAGTCAACGCATTCAGAAACTTAATTCTGGATGTACCAACAAGCGAGTGAAATAACTGCTACCAGAATTATTTCCAAAGTATGAATAGTGTTTGAAAGTCATCTACTGTTTTTTTTTTGTCCAGCTTTTTATGTAAAATATAAAAGAGAACCATTGTATGGTTCATAAATTGTAAAAACCGTTCTCCACATGGCCAAGTGCCAACTGTCAATGGGCACTGTAGCAGAATAGCATCAGTCAAAACAACACTAGGTTTAAATCAGCGGCGGACAAAATAGCGCTGCACAAAAATAATGCAGAACAAAAGCAGCGGTGGATAAAATACCTGCGACTAAATAACGACGATTGAAATATAAATCAATCAATCAATATCAAAATCAATTATTGAAATATGGGAAACTAATTTAATGAAAATGTATTGATGATGAACATTGCAATGCCTTTAATGATATTCTAGTTTTCTACACTTTGATCTGTGTCACTTGGCCGGGAAGCGATGTTGAATTGACTTATGAAAACTATTGTTATATTATTCAAGAAGAATATTTTATTCCTTTTCATGCTAATTCACCACTATATTTTATTTTAATAAATGAAATAGTAGTAAAATAGTTATGCTTCAGCGCCATGCTGTCGAGCACCATTTTGTCCGCCCCATATATACAGATGGCTCAAACAGAACTGGCTGGTGTCGCAATTGGTCTCAATTGCCACAAAAGAACTAACCAGAAAAGGAATTCCTGGCAAAAACATAACAATCTGCACTGATAGTAGACGAAGTAGCCTTGAACAGACAACGTGTTATATCGGGGCTCGTACCAGAGTGTCACAAGGAATTAGCTAACGCCTCGGAAGCATGGAGACTAGACATAAGGAGCACAAACTCTGTATTATGAAAAGTGTCCTCGAAATGCGTTAAATTGTGATGGCGCTCGTGTAGCAAATTGGTCTGGAATGTCTAGTTGGAATGTCATGGTAAATTATTTAAGGTTATGTAAATGGAGATGGTTTGTTTATTTTAACTAGGTTACATTTCATGCTTGGTTTTAGCAAATTTCAAGAAAAAAATAAGTATCTCGCGTAGCTGGTGCTATGTTTGGTTAAAGGTAAGTTTTTTTAATATATTCATATAATTGTGTTACAAAATAGTGATGAAAACAATGAAAAATATTCCACATATTATTTCTACACATTATGCACAAATATGTACCCATCAATCACTGATTTTTTCTGTTGTTACAGATAATGCCTCAAAAATGCTGATAAGTATGAAAGAAATCCACAGAGAATTCAGAGTGTGTCACTGTGCAGTAGTAATTGGGACTATTCTCAGCACATCCAAGAGTTACAATTGATTGAAAGTGAATCAAATGAAGAAGGTACTTCTTTTAAATAATTCCAATTATATACGGTTAGAATCACCACCAATTTTTGTTCCAAGAAAGACAATTTCAAGATAGCATTGGTGGAATATACAAATTGTGATTGGACTATTTCAAACTCAAAGAAGATGTGGTAGTTGTGGAATGCTGAAAAGTACCAAAACAATTTGCAGAGAGTGTGATGTCCTACTATTTTGCTATGCAATATCACAATTAAAAATTCATATGTTCTGTAAAATAAGTGTATGATTAGTACATATAAAAAAATAGAAACAGTTTTATAAACAGGATTCATAAAGTGAAAATAATATCCTCATCACAGTTAGTACACATGACACATGCAAGTGGAATGAAAGCATTTGAAAAATATAAATAGGTATTTAAAGAATTTGAAAGCAAAAGTAGATTCTCCTTCCTTCCTACAGGTCCTCCTGAGGACATTCTTCAGCTGTGAAAGGTTCTTAATTTAGGGCTAAATCTAAAGCAGTCTTCTTGAACTTCTTTTTATATTCTTTGATTTCGAGAGTGTCTAGTGAGTTGTTGAAAAGTCTAATACAAGCATAATCTGTACTCGACACTCTATGTGATGGCTGATTATAATTTATGATTGTTACATGTATCAGCACAATGCATGTTGTTTTGAAGATGAACATCAAACTTTATATAGGTAAGTACCTATATTATATTACAACCATGATATGACATAATATAGGGTACCACTTATTTCAAATAAGAATTTAAATACACAGCTTTTTTTCTTGAAGTCCATCAAAAATAGGAAAAACATTTTTGGTAATAAAAAATTTGTACATATTTGTGGAAACATTTATTGGTTAAAAAAATCACAAATATTACAGGAAGTATTCATGTTCGTAACATGAAAATATTTGTTTTTAGTAGATAAATCAATGAACATACACATGTTCAACAAATAAAGTGTGAAACATTGAAAAAAACACAAGTAGTACATTTAAGAAGATAACTTGTTAAATTAAATATAATTCTTGATTCTAAATATAATAGTTATAGATGTCAAGATAGGCCCAGAGTTTTATGGGGTCCATTTTTTTAGTAAGATGAAAGGAATTAAAAGCAAGTGTGTTTAAGCGTTTGGTGGAAAAGTATTTTGACTAAAAAGTGTTTTCAGGTATTCTGCAAAGAGTTTTTTTAGAATGTTTTTGTTATGTTAGATTTCAAAATTTAAATTTTTAATCGTATGTTTAACATTATTGTTAATTAATTTCACTGTACTATGTAAGTATATCTGATTGATGTGTGTAATCACTTATAAATTATTTGATTTGTACAAATTGAGTCAGTTACTCCAACACAGCTCTTTGTCTATAGTTGAAATCTATATATCACTTAAAAGTTTATTTAGAATTAAAACTTGAAATCAGTAGACAAAACAGGATGGACGCTGACCTAGGACAACTCTTCGGGAGGATGTACAATGGGTCACATGTGGTCTGAGTGTTGTGAGCCTACACTCACTCTCCCTATTCTACAGATTTGTCCGCCTCTGTTTTTGTTCTGCCATACTTTTGTGCGGCGCTATTTTGTCCGCCGCTGTTTTTGTCCAGCGCTATTTTGACTAACGGGTTCTGTTACAGAGCACTATCAATCACTATGTTTTTACGCTTGAATTTATATTTATTGGTTGCATTTTCTGGGTTCAGTATATTCTCAAGGTGGTCCCATTCCAATTTCTTTGGTATTAGATATTGGACTTTAAAGACACCTACACTGAAAAAATTAACAAAATAAAATGAGAAATCACCGTAGAAATCTCCAAAGCTGTGTTTGTTGAAGTCAGAAGTATCGGTTATCATTCAATTCTCGCGTTATCATATCCCGAAACCAAATTATTAGCAAAGAGGGAACTTTTTGAATGTGACAATATCACAGTCGCGCGTAATCGAGTAAATATGCAAATGCCTATCGAAATGAAGTTATTTCATAAATCTGATCCCAAAAGCTTCGTCACAAATTTGTGTTCGCAATCAGGGGACGAATTAAATGATTGTGTCTATTCGCTATATACTGGTCGCTATTATTTATTAAAGTTCGATCGACTGGAATTAGTGACCTGCCATTTTATTTTGTTTTCGGATACATTATCCGGAAGGTTTATGAATTCAATTCTAAACAATTAAAATTGAAGCGAAAAAACGTCGATCGGGAAATATGCCTGTGAAAAAATTATGTATGGAAATTTATATTTCCCGTACTTGGTGTGAACGTGACATGATTTTATCAAAATACAAATAATTGAGCGATTTTAATGCTTGGACATTACACTGTTGCATCCAAAAATGTTATTGCTGATTCTATTTCATTAAAATGCAATTATTTTTGAGTGAAATAAATATTCTACTTATTTACGATTTAAATATACTTCATCGTCGACCTTTACAAAAATAGATATTCATACTATGAGAGATTTAAGTAACATTTACTAGTCTAAAACGATTTTTAACTCAAGAGACAGCGATGGCTGACAATCAAGCTAAAGACTAGTAAATATACTTACATCCCGTGAAGTATATAAGATTTTTTACTGCTTCTTCTAGCTTACAGAGAACTTGAATTATTTCTTTATTAGTGGTTAATTATCTGCGGATAGTAAACAAGCACTACCAGCACTGAACAGACCACGTATCACATCAGGCCTAGTACTGGAGTGTCACCTGTCCCTGATGGAAGGCTGTAGCAACAACGAAGTTACTCTAGGCTGGATCAAGGGCCACAGTGAATCGAAAGGTAACCACATTGCCAACTCACTAGCCAGGAAAGCAGCCTCCAAAAACTCTTGTACCTGGCACTTTCATTGGTCTGTCGGCGACGGCTATGTTTGACCTAATAAAGGAACACTCTCTTGAAAAGTTTAAGGGTAGATGAGACGATGCAGAAGGTTGCAGGCTTGCCAAGAAACTGCTGCAGCCACGGACAGCAACGGGTATTCTGACCGGTCACTGTCACCTACGAAAACACCTCTACAGACTGGGTCTGTCTGACACTTCACTTTGTAGAGGATGTGATAAGGAATATAAGACTGTCGAACACATTATTTGTGAATGTCCGACATTCTCTCAATTTCGGTTTTCTGTATTCGGCGAGTACAGGCTAACACAAGCCAGCATGAGGGAGCTTTTACTTCCGGCGACGTTATCGCCTACTTCGAACAAGTAGGCTAGAAGAAAGTCTGAGCCTCAGAAGGATGCATAATGGGCCAATTGTGGCCTAAGTGCTGTGAGGTCACCCACCCTCACAGAGACTAGTGGTTAATAATTTTTCTATCAATAACCTAGGTCCATAATGGACAAATTCGAATATTTTGAGAATTCAAGGATAGTAGTTCAACAAAAACTTGTGCAACATAATTTTGTATACCCAGGAGATTGTCCTCAACATATTTGCAGCTTGAAATTGCCTATCAAGATAAAATTATTTGAATGAAAATGCCATTGGTCTGAAATTCGCGCTCAACCAAAAATGACTGATGAAAAAACGAATACGTTCATAATATCGAAAACTGACAGTGTACTTGTCAGTTACACGACGGGGTAAGCGCTTCTCGTGGTGCGTTTGTGGATTATTTACAATTTTTGTCTTAAATTTGGCTAGTACTGAAAAAAATTGTATATGCACCTTGATGGTGAAGACATTTATAAGCTTATTCCGCTCGGTCAATAATAACCACCACCACCATACTATTCTTCTTGCCGCAGAATTTATTCTTGTAACTTCATCAATTTACTATTCGCATGAAATTATGGACATCTTTAAGCGGTTTCTATAGCTTCATAAAAATTGAGGGAATAGGTGGATAAAGGGGCTGTTACTTGTTTTTCATTTTAGAGTTATTAGTGTGGACGAAGGGAGTATGTGCCTGCATAATATGTGTGAGGTCCAAGTAAGTCAGGATATCTGAGCAAAAAGGGGAAACCTGATGGATGAAAGGGCTATGTAACACCTAAAGGGACAAGAGAAATTAGAAGAAGGAGTCATGAGTCACACTAGTGGCTATGTCCATTATAATGAAAATTTTTTGACAGCTCCAATAACCAATAGAATTTCCTTATTTTTGATCATATGAACAATTTCACCCAATTATGTCAACATTACACTGATTACAGACCATGGGCTGTTTTCACGTTGCTATGGACACATACCTATTGATTTCTTTCGATTTTGAAGTTTCAAATATTTAATATTTCGAAATGTCACGATTTGGTTGTAATTCTATAATTGGTATAAAATTTTCTATCCGAATAACCCTCGGACATTGATAAATGCTCAAAAATTTTATGACAACTTTCTCAAGCTTGTTGCTTGTAGGCAACAGACCTCCGCCTATGGCGTCGGTCTGTTTCCAAGCAATCAGCTTTGGAAATCTATCATGAAATTTTTTCGAACAATTATCAATGTCCTTGGGTTGTTACTACTGATAATAAATTATAGTAAAAGTGTATTTTATGAACAATACATATGATAAATAAACACAGTTTTGTAATAACTAGGAGTATTGTTAGACACTTTTCAATGATTGGAAGTCTATTCATAAAAAACTTTACAAAAAAAGCTTCACACCTCAATATTTCAAAACTAACTTCTTGTTATATAGCCCCTTCATCCACTTAGCCCTTCAATTATTATTTTATAAATAACGTCAAACTAACAGTTATCAAAAATTGAGAGAAATCGGAATTATTGATTTGGTTTACAGCCAAATGGATATAGAAGAATTAGAAAATATCGCTTGTCTGTTGCTGATGCCACAAAAATCAAGAAAAAGGTATTATAAAACGTATCAATACTCCTAGAAATGGTACCAACTAAAGATTGCTACTGCACTTTCAGAAGCCGTGACTTTGGTGTACCTACTTTCCCGAATTTTCTCAGTTACAGACAAACTTTGCGGAATATTCAAAAAGGATTCCAATAGGTAGTGAAGCAGTCCAAAAAAGAAGTTTTGGAAATCTGAAGTTGCATCAAGAAGTAACCAAAATGATAGGTTAGGCAAACACATGGGAGGAAATTCATGAAAAAATCATCAGAAAAAGTGGCGAAAGAACTGCTCTTAATGACCAGTAACAAACAACGCGCCATAACAGGGCTACTTACGGGACACTTTCCTACAAAGGAGCACCTAAACAAAAAAGGGCTGTATAACGGAGACAGAAGATGCAAAAAGGATACCGAAACAGCGCTGCATATACTATGCAACTGTGAGATGCTGGACCATAGGAGGCAGAAACTGTATGGTAGACCCCAAATGACCCCAGAAGACTTTTACAACCAACCAGCAAATAACCTGTATGAGCTAATACAGGGAACGGATTGGCTGAATAGGCTGAATAGTCAGAACACTAGGAGAATCCACAATAAGCCCAGGAGGCTGATGTGGAACCGGCGAAGGAACGGCTCCTTAAAAAAAATCATAACTGTCTATTGTCAAGATTATAATAAACCTTTTGGTAAATATCTAAGATACTATACTATATTTTCGGATTGGCCGATCAATTCTAACACAATTTTATAAAAAAGCGGTCACAATTTCTTTCATATCCAAAATCAGTTACACTTACAATTTTACGAATTTGAAACTACTTTCTCTATCCATTTTGCGTCCCTTCTAAGATGTATACCCGGTACATTGATGTTTCCATTTAAATTTAGATTCGTGACCCAAGAGACACATTCCAAAACATCAGAAAAAACACATTCCTTTTCACGAATACCTTCAAAATTGAATGACATAAACACAACTTTCGTCAACGCAATTATAGTTAAACATCGCCAATTTCACGACCCATCCAACAACAATACGAATAAATCATACGAATTCGAAAAACCAAGCCAAACCGCAACGGCAACATCCCTTACCCCCGATTGATATTTAAATTTGTAAAGAATGCCCGAAATGTGACACGAGGACTTCGATTGAACGTTCGGGAATTGATACATAGCAAACGAAATGGTGAAATTGTATTGAGGAAATGAAAAAAAACATTTTTTTCCGCCGGTGAGGCACACCTATGCAAAGAAGTGTGATTTGCCGCTTCACAAAGCGTAATTGATTTTGAAATGGGTGATTTTCATCTTTATACACACTTACTATATAAAAAATATAAGATGTATGAAAAATTCACACCTCACTATGAAACCATCTCTGCTAGTTTGTCATTTTATTTGCTCGTATTAAGTCAGATTACTTCAATTAAACTGTATGTATACAACAGTGCTCTGGAATAAGTTTTTTCCACCTTTCAACTCTCTTCTATTTTTATATAAGTAATGGGAAAAATCTCAGAAATATTGATTTTTATAATCATCATTTTCTCGATAAGGAAAAACTATTATATGTATGAAGGGAGTTTACTAGTCTAGAAGCTGCAGTCTTATGCGCGAAGACGCTGCACATTACAATATCTGGACATCAATATCGGTCAAAGTCTTAGGTCTGCGCAAACGACTGCAGCTTCTAGACTTCTAGTGGGTTCTTCTTATGTGAAACGGAGTCTACAAGTGTAGCTGAGTTCGGAATGGTAACAAGTATCAACATTTTTGGCACTATTGACACTGTTGCGTTCGTGAATTGTTCAGAGAAAATATAGTGCACACTATTATTGCGTTCTTCAATACTTTGGGGTATGGATGGTGTGAACACGGTGGGACACCGTTTACTCGGTTCAAAATGGTGGTGTATTAGGTGTTACACAATGATCACACCATCACTAAACTCTGCACTATACGATCACTACACTACCACCGCAGCAAAAATCCATTCCGAACTCACCTTGTGTATATATTTCCAAGTACAGCCCGTTAAATTTAGCTTAAAACGACTCTCAGCTACGCCTACTGATGCGTGCTGGTCGCTCACAAGCACTGTTCACGTTATATTTGCCCAATATTATCCATCGACAAAACCATTTGCAATAAATTTAAAATAACCGAGATTAATCTTGACTAAAGTCTCCAACATTTTCGATAAATTCACGGAGCATTAAAACTAAATTGATACAAAAAATATTTCAACCAAAAACACACATTTGTCGTGGTTTTACATAATTATGATGCGTTACATGGAGTTTTAATTGTCTGGAAAAAATCTGAAATAGAATACATATTACAGAATATCAGATCTTGTTAGATACACAAACCGGACATTTGCAAATCGGTTTCGGATTTAAAGCACATAATACAGTTCAATTCCGTGTAGTATAATCTAGTTTGTATTATTTGTAATTATTCACCCAATAGAACATGATTCAAGTAAATAAGGTTAATGTTTGTATTCGATAGGCAAGAAATAATTCATTTTATACATAACGTTGGATAGAAACATTAATTGGGTGATGTAGTAATTGTATTGATAGAGTATATATGCAGTGTATTTAGTGGTCACAAATAGTCTTAAACGGTGCAGTCTAAACTGACTGAGCCTGGAGTCCGAATTGACGGCAAAATAAAACAGCAAACAGCAAACAGCAAAACACGATATAAGAAATGTATCACAACAATGATTGTTTCCAAATTCGAAATAATAGTATGTTACATAACGTGTGCGGAAAGTGACATTTTTCACACGAGTGGGAAATATTGTAGCACAAGGCATGAGCCGAGTGCGACAATCACACAAGTGTGAAAAATCACTTTCGCAAGAGTAATGTACAGTATTTTTTCTACGATCACGTGATAATTTCACCAAATAATGTGTAATCAACATCTGACATATTCATACACTAAATGTTACAATTAAAGTAAACATAATTGATTCCAAAATTAACAATAACTATCAATAGTGAAATTCAAGTAGTTCAACTATATAATATAGGTGGGTTATTACAATTATTAATTGGTTGGATAATTATAGAAATTGAAAGTAAAATTATTATTGTTCATCATACTTCATATACATACTTATCATGAATACCTTTCAAGATGATTACATTTTCCTACTATTATAACAGGTGATTTGGATTAGTTGGTACAACACCGGAATTCTGAACAAGAAAATGACAAAAATTTCACTTTTCAAATAGATCGCCTCAAATTTAGATATTACTTAGGTAAATCTAATTAAAAATTATATATTTGAAAGCTTTCCAGTGGTCAATCTTGAGAAAAATTCATTTGACAGTTTTTTTTTTCCGTACGCGTTTGAATAAAGGCCACTTTCCATAGAACTAGACAGTGCGATATATGTCCCTTTCCTATGTAATCGTAGGAAAAAGTAATAATAACCACCCCAATTAATGGTTCACGTTATATTTAAAACAAACTACTAGATTATAAAAAACAATTCAACCTTTTTTTTAGGTCTGTTGAATCTCATTTTCATCCCACTTTAAGTCGCATTAGAAAAGAAAATGGAATCCACTTCAACAAATACTTTTTTCTTTTCGGTTGAAAGGTCACATCATATTTAAAAGAATTATGAAGCAAAGCAGCATTCTTGATTCTTTTTACGAAAACAAATTTTAGTATACCTTCGAGGTCGCTTATTTTATTTTCAATTTAGAACGTAAGCATACAAAAGGTTTTTTGAACGACAAAAAGGATAAATAATTATAAATGCATAAATTTTACTTTTGGAGTTTTTGAACTTAGAAACAAACAGAAAGGAATGATATGGTTCAGGTAATGAGTTTATTAATAATGTATACAAGTAGAATATCTTGCTTGCATTCAAAAAGTTACTATTATAAAATATTTGTAGTAAAGATTATCTCAAGTGGTACATCCAATAATTAAATTTAACGTTTGCTGATAAGGGATAATCGAAAACCCGTTAATTTAACAAAATTGTGTATCTCTCTTAACTTGAATTTTTATAAAAAAAGATATTGTTAATTTCTGTAAAAAAGACGAAGAAAAATATGTTTTCATACCTTTTGTTTGGCCTCTAAAAATTTCCAATAATACTTACAAGTATTTGAAACCTGACAAGACTGTTTTCAGTTCTCAATAAAGTATATACCTCACTCAATATAAAACGTTTGGTGCCATCAAAAAATCTTTATCCCTTCTTTTTGTTAATTATTTTGGTGAATTAAATCACAATATTCCTTATATTTTTTTATTCAGTTTCCAAAAAGCTGCATATATCATATATCCTGTGAGTGCGAGTTTTTTTATTTAGGTGGAACATCTAGACCATTGAAAATCGAAGAAAATGCTTCAATGCAACTGAATGCGGATAAATGTGTAGCTCATTTCGGCCATTTCCAATAATCAATTACCTGCTTCATCAGAATAGTATCAGTATCATAAGTTTTTATTTAGGTTTTCTTATGATTCATCATTGGAATTGTTGTTAATCAATACACACCTTAATAGAAAAAATCACAAAACTGATTTAGACTTATTTTGATTAACAGCATTTTCAAAAAAGCGCTTTCTTTATTAAAACCGTTCCTGGATCCCAAAAAAAATGAATACACCACAGAGAACATACGAAAAATCTCTTTCTCTCTCAAATATTATTTCTTTTATGCCAAATACAATTAGTGCACAGGAAAAAAAATCTGCGCTTGCATTAACACTGGTTGGCAAAGGTGAAGGCAATGATGGAACTGGAACATTAGTAAATGACCGCTAACTTCACATAATTTTTGATAGCAAGATACTAGAGAACATATTCACTAAGCCAGCTTATACCATCATTCCATTTATGGGCCCAGGTAATCCTGGAGACATCGTCTGGTCATAGTATATAAACAAAAGAATAGTAGGCGGCTCACTCCTCGTCGGCTCTTTCATGTAGCGCTGCTAAAGACTTGCCGAAAAACGATCGTGAAAGCACACGTGTACCGTATATACAAGGGTCGCGCGAATTACTATCTTCATTTCTTGTTGATTTATGAATGGAGTGTTTGGTACGGGGGCTGATAAAAATGTACGTTAGGCTAGAAAACTCATTTCAAAAAACGATGTTGTTTCGCTATGCATTTAATTGTATTTAATTATGATTAATTCACTAGAATCATTCATTGGAATAGCTTTTACTACATTATACAGGGTGGGGCAATCTTCTGACATCGGAGGATTACATTGTTGTGGTGAGAGATAGAACTTCATAGTTTTTTTTGAGCTAATACAGTTACTGAGGGCACATTTTGAAAATACTCTCGATTCTACAGGGTGTTCCAAAACCACGTAGCAGCACAAACTTACATTTTTTTAAATGGAACGTACTATATTTTGTTTAAGAATCGAAAAGATCTCACCGAGAGCGTTACAAAAATATAGCACTCTAATATATTATAAGGGTGTTTTACAAAGATATGGCCAATTATTAGCAAAAAAGACCTCCTCTTTAACACTCTGCAGAACAGTAAATTAAAATAAATCAACAGGTCTTTGTGTTCAAATGTCATACACACATCATTGGCTGTGCTCAGTATTAATTGCTTTTTTCATCGGTGGCTTCTTTAATACAGGGTGAAACAAAAACAAGTATTTTAGGAACACAAATAAAATGGTATTAAATTTTTACATGCAACCTCTTGTAAATTTTAACATTTCTGAGGCATATATTTTAATCGTAATTTTGGATGCATCTACAATATCTAATCAATGAAATAAAATGTTTGCTAATACCTACCGTAGGTACCTACCTGGAATTACCAAAAATTTCATATTTATTCATGTTTCACTTTCAAGAATTGTTATAATTGGCTTGTTTGAGAATGGGCGAAACCTAATCAAGCCATATTTTTGATTATATCAAGTGGGCTACTATCAAAATAGTATTTACTAATAAATGTCAAAGAAATATTGCTGTATTCTTCGTTTGTGTTTAGGAAGTTGATTCAAACACAATAGTTAACTTGTGGTTCCAACAAGAGGGAGCATCTGTATATCAGAAATTTTACTGACAGGTGGATAGGACGTGGTGGACCAATTTCGGGGCCTCCTCGTTCTCCGGATTTCATACCGATGGATTTCTTTTTATGGGGATACATCAAGCAACTTGTGTATCAAACGTAACGCATGTTGGAAAGAGTAAGATCCTCGTTTTTGAAAAGAATTGTATGGAAGTAAATGATCGCCATTTTGAACACTTAGCATAAACTACTAAGTATACTTTTTATAGAATGTCAATGTTCATTTATGTAAATGTGAGTGTTCTTATAATGTTGGTTTTCATAATTGTTAGTTTTTCAAAAAAAGAAAAAGTTGGAAAATGAATTACAAGCTTGCATTTTACATAACTAAGATATACTGTTTGTGGTGACTTGAGTAATTATTTCGTAAAGACTACAAACTGCTTTTATATTTATTAGTACCTACTATAATGACATTAGCCTACTTACAGTGGACAAAAATATTTCTCCCAACATAATTCCTTCTTTCCTTCCTCTAATGGTAAGAGTAGAAGTCAAAGATATTTTAGATGCATCCAAAATTACGATTAGAATTTATGCCTTAGAAATGTTTAAATTCACAAGATGTTGCATGTGAAAATTTAATACCATTTAATTTGTGTATGTAAAATACTTGTTTTTGACCATTATCATAAAATATCTACGATTTTTCATTAACTAATGCCCTAAGTTTACTACATCGTTTGAAAGTTTATTAATTGTACTAACAAATGGTAAGAAGACTTAAGGTGATTCATTTAAAAATTTTGAGATATTGCTTGATTTGCGTTTTGTTTCACCCTGTATTAAAAAAGCCACAGATGAAAAAAGTAATTAATACTGAGCACAGCCAATGATGTGTGTATGACATTTGAACACAAAGACCTGTTGATTTATTTTAATTTACTGTTCTGCAGAGGAGGTCTTCTTTGCTAATAATTGGCCATATTTTTGTAAAACACCCTTATAATATATTAGAGTGCTATATTTTTGTAACGCTCTCGGTGAGATCTTTTCGATTCTTAAACAAAATATAGTACGTTCCATTAAAAAAAAGTAAGTTTGTGCTGCTACGTGGTTTTGGAACACCCTGTGCTCTCAGTAACTGTATCAGCTCACACAAAACTATAAAGTTCTATCTATCACCACAACGATGTAATCCTCCGATGTCAGAGGATTGCCCCACCCTGTAAGTATATAAAAAATAAAAAATGTACAAATATGATTTATCCTATAAAATATGAAAATAGCAAACATTCATTAAAAATTTTACCAGATTCTACATAGGTACTTTAGAATTGGTTTTGCATATAAAAACAATGCTGAATAATTGCATTTAGTAAAAAAATGAAATCTTAAACCAAACTTATAAAATAAAGCAAAACAAAAAGTACCTAATAATTACAAATTGTGTAATATTTGTAATTTATTATTAGTAATTCAATTGTATAATATGAACGCACTCTTGTATACAGGGCTTGAAGGAAAATTTTCACAATTAAGGATGCGTAAATGATACGTTTTTAAAAAGATCTTTCAATGTCGCTCCGATACAATTATTAGGTACATGCTAACTTATTGAAGTTAGCTACAAATATATTTTCAAGTTGGGTAACATATTCAACAAAATTCAGACTAGGTACTTAGATTGAGCCCACCAAATGGAAAATTTGTATTGTTTTTGTCTGAGAAAAAATAGTTGATTCTTTGGTTGAGGTGTTTTGTTCAATACAAGATTTTATTACACCCCAAAGGGATTTAACTGATATTGTAAGTTGCCAACCAAATATAAATTTCATTTTATTAGTAAATTTTTTTCCTTCGCTGTTAACCACACGCACATTTTTCAGTAAAGTTTCAAATTCTTCCAATAGCTGAAACTGTTGTTGGGTACCCATAAATGCATTGAAATTATTCAAATACCACGAATTTAATAAATCAAAAACATCTATCATTGTTTTAATGAATTTAGCAGTTATCTAGGCATCTGCAGGCAAAACTTTAAAATCAACATGTGCTAAGGGCAACTGCAACAGAATGACTAAAAATCTAAGAAGCATATTTTACTTTCTTTCTCTGAAAATTATTTGGAAGCATATGCTCGTCAGTTAATTTTGGACAGAGTCTAAATTCCTTTTTTTTATAATTGTAAAATGTATCCAAATACATCTTATTTGTAGTTCCTCCTGGTAACTCAAACCAGTAAGAAAAATAAATCTGAAGGAAGATATTTTTACCCCATCAATAACTTCTACAACCGTCCACACAACACACTCGTGGCATTTTCTTTCCAATAAAAAATATACCGTGATAATAATTAAATAATTCACTGCAAAGACAGTCCAGCCTAATAACTAATAACTCCGCTCGTACCTTCAAACTACAAAAGACACACGGTCTATGTCTATCGCTCGATTTGGAGCTTCAGGGGGTCTATCCACTAACAGTGAGAGCTCCTACGAGAGTACACACTAATAAAAGTGCGCATGCGAGCTCTCTCGAAATTGCAAATTATGACATAGCCCGCATGCGCACTTTATAAGTGTGTACTCTCGTAGGATCTCTCACTGTTGGTGAATAGACCCCCAGGATACCAGAAGAGACGGAGACGGACACCGAGTGAGATAGATATCGAGCTGAGAGGAGCTTAGAGTGACCCCACTATTCCTTGTTTATATACTATGGTCTGGTATACTGATGGTTCCAAATTAATCAAAAACTAGCGCTGAAATGGAAATTATCTCATCTTTAGCATTAGTCAATACAGGTCTGTGTTTCAAGCAGAGACGATTAACGCTGCAGCTGCATTGATGAAAACATCAGAAGAGGATATACCCAACAAAAATTCAGGTATTGCAGGTATTGGTGGACCAGTTAGCTGAAAAAGACTCTGAAAGAGACTTCATAGATCAGGAACAAAGGATTGCATAGGAGCGGATATCCGGAACTGACTATATAAAGCACACCAATTCATAAAAACTTGGTAAAAGACATTCGAAGACAGTTACCGAGGTGTTCTTAGGACACTGTAACAAAGGAAAACATTTGAAGAAATTGGAAAAAATACAACGATTGGAATAACTTAAGAACCCCTCAGTCAAACTATTGGTTTAAATAGAAGTAGCAGAGCTTCTAGAATTGTAATAGGTAATGAGGGACGTCGTACAAAGATTTAGCTCAAGTACCTGGGATGTTGAGTACAATTCGAACGAATCGCTGGAAGAACACTGATTGATATGGATGGAATCAAGTTTTCGAGGACAAGAAAGTGTTTTGTTCTGTCTCTTTCTCTCCTTCTTTTATAATCCCATGAATTTTCGTGTTTATTGAACGAAATAACGGCAAAAACAAACTAAACATAACATTTTCGAAACTTTCTAATCCCTCTTTCAGCTCACAGTAAATTTAATTTGACGCCGAAGGTTAAAAAAAATATATATATATATATTGGACATCAAATCGCTTTTATTTATTCTGATCTTCGAACCCATTGAACTTCTATACATAGGGGATCAAAATGTGAAACACCACCGATAAATCTCCCATAGAAAAGAATGTTTTTTCCGTCATTTATTTTGTGCGCGTCTCACGTATCCCTTGTTGGGAAAAAAAACAAACACCTTCTCTTCCATTGAAAAAACTCATCCAATCACTTTTGAAAGTTCAAAATTTCAATCAAGCGTCTCTTCTTATCCGACGCACCCGGGAAAAAAAATTAATGGTCCAAGTCAATAAACATAAAAGGAGTCAAAATAATTTATAGAGATGGCAAGGCGACAAAACCAAGCCCATGAAGATTAATGTTAAGAGTTAAAAATAAAACAAACCGCGGTTCGAGGCAGGTTAATGCATCATTATTTATTATTTTTGTCGCAGACAGTGGCGTAGATTCATTTTCTTATACATATTTAATTTTTTCAATGTTCCTGTGTAATTATAAGGCTTTTTATAATCGTCTATCTCAGCTTTGGTTCCGGTATTCTTTATATCGTTACGAGACAGTAAAAAAGTAAATACATAAATATTGGTTGATGAAATGCAAAAAAATTGCTTGCTTGAACAAATATACCTACTTGAAAATTAAGAAACGGAGGTGTACATGCGAAATATAAAGCGTGATACCCCAGCAGAGTTTACAATCTGAATTTTGGGAAAACTGAATTGATTGGAAGGTAAGAAACGGAATGCATTAGAAACTACTTACGACATCAATAATTTTCCTGGTTGATATAATTCGCTCTTGCTTCTTTGTTGATGTTAAACCTCTTCCTATTATCATTTCTTTTCAATACATTGTTGTTTAATTTGATGCTATTTCCTTTCATCACTGTTGTCCCTATATCTATGTTTATTTGCAAGTCTTTATGACATTTTTGACAGTCATCTGCGAATGTTTTTCCATTCACGTAGCTTTGTGTAACTGTAATTTTCATATAACATTTTCGACAGTGACTTACATCATTTTTCTCAAGTGTTCGGTTGAATATTTTTTGAGTAATTTCAGTTTTATTCATTTTAAATTTCCATCCTTTCGTACGCGTTTTTTGCAGTGTCTCTATCTTTTAGTTTATGACTACTACTACTACTAATACTACCTACTTCTTCTAACTATTATAACTAAAATTAAATTATTTTCAAGAAAATAGCCATTCTGCCACTGCTATAAAATGATACATCCGCTACGTATTCTATGACAGGACATCTCTGTCATAATTTGTCTACTGAAAATATTCTTTTTGTTCGCAGTTTTTTTTGTTGAGTGGGAGTTTGATACCGTCAACCGTGGGGTGAACTTTTTGGTAAGTAGAATTGATATATTTACACTGAAATGTTGAAAAAAATAACAAATCGCGAAGGATATTATTCTATTCTAGAAGAGTTTTTAAAGAAATTAGTCAACGAACAAATTTTTGTTCTTAATTTGATAATAATAAAGAAAAGGGCTCTTATTGCCTGGATAAAATACACAAAAAAACGTTAGCCGAAATCGTATAACCATAGTGGCAACCAAAAGGCAATGTTCAGATGTATACAACGAATACAACTATATGCCAGCCTAAAAATGTGCTTCTATGCATTTTTAATATTGAAAAAACTGGGAATTGTAAATTGAAGATATTAATGGACCCAAAAAAGACCCCTGAGGCACTTCTCTAGTAATTTGTAGAGAATTAGATGTACTCTCACCTGAACAAACTTCTTGTGATTTTAATTCTAAATTTCCTGAATAATGGCATACAAGTAAGTAGAGCTTGATTAATTTTATCAAAAGCTTCAGAGTAATCAAGCAGTATCAACACGCAAAGTGTTTTGACATCGGTTGACTTGTATATGTCATTTAATAGCTGCATATTGCAGTCGTGCAACTGTATTTTGTGCGAAATCCTGATTGATATGCTGAGAAAAGATGAAACTGAGTTGTGTGGGGAGTTATTTGCTCATCTAGAATTTGCACAAGGAGCTTATAGTCCAATAATTTATCTTTTTTAGCAAGTGGTATTAGTCTATACTGTTTCCATAAGGATGGAATTGCTGAACTAGTGGTCGAAAAATTTATCAATTGAATTTTAATCACTGTCGACAAAGAAATATTAATTTTTAATCAACACTTCACATCTGAATTACTGCAAATTTAAATCGACATCAATATTAATGTATATTAATGACCAATTCATAATTCAGCATGTTTATATACAAATGAGTATTTCGATTGAATTGAAAATCGGTTTACCAAACAAAACATCATTTATTGATCTGTAGCGACATTTCCATAATATAAAAAAAATTTAACAGTAATTCTATTTTGTATAATTCCATATTAACTACACTAACAACAAATATGAATGAATGAATGAATTAAGTGTAGTGTTGCTTCACTATCAACAAATTAGATCTATTGTACCCCTCTCTGTGCTCAGTTGAAGTGTTATGCTCTATCCCTTTCTTATATTGAAGTGCACGATCCATTGAGGTTTAAAAGAGCCGACTCGTCCTTCACTCGTGGTTTGCTAGCTGGAGGAGTTTTTCAATGAGTTGGGGTCACATTATGTCGGTAAATGCAGTGGTATTATTCATTATCCTGGCAAAAGCACTTCTTAAACTCAATGTTACATTGCATTTGAGAAAACTATGAAGGTTCCTCAGTTGGTTTTGCTAAAGATAACAGTACTTTTTCTAGCACCAGCTCTTTCCTTTTTTCACCCATCGGTATGCTTCTTTAGAGTATGATGAAGAGGTTCAGGGAGCCAATACTTCTTAGAACTCAGCTCATCCCTTCATTTAAATCCAGATCTAATACTGCTAAAAAAATTAGAGTCTGCGTTTTTAGAAAGATATTCGTTTAATGCAGCGAATTATGCAATTGAACCCAGGTTTGTGTGTTATGAACCCTAGAGAATACAAATAAAACAGAGCACAGAGTCGGGTGCTGCAAATGCAATACGCATATATACAGATGGCTCAAGAATGAAAGGAGGCTCAGAATGTGGAGTTTACTCCAGAGCACTGAGCCTGATGATTAAGTGGGAAATGGGAAACAATACCAGAGTGGTTTAAGCAGAGCTGGCTGGTATCTCAATTGCCACAAAAGAACTAACCAGAATAGGAATTTCTGGCAAAAATATAATAATCTGCACTGACAGTAAACAAGCCCTATCAGCCTTGAACAGACAACGTGTCATATCGGGGCTATTACTAGAGTGCCACGAAGATTAAGCTAACGCCTCGGCAGATAACAATATTATCCTGAAGTGGTTTAAAGGGCACGACAGGAGTAAAGATAACCGCATTGCTGATTCTTTAGCGAGAACAGCAGCTGGACAAAGACTACTCCGACAATTGTGGAACTAGCCAAACGTTACACCCATGCTCAATACCTCAATGGATGGGATGGAATAAAAGGATGCAGTCTTGCCAGGATCACCCTGGGCGACCCTGGGAAGCAGGCACCGAAAAAATATTTGGCGACGACCAGGGAAAACTTACGTTCAACAGTAGGATTTCTGACTGGCCATTGTCAACTAAGGAAACACGTCCATACTATGAGGCTAGTAGTAAGCACACCTCTATGCAGGATGTGTGAACAGAAAGATGAAACTGTCAGGCATGACTTATGCGATTGTCCGGAGTTATCGTCAATTAGAAAGTGTGTGTACGGTGAGTCTTGGCCTACACCTGTCTATATAAAGGATATGTCTCCTAGTGACCTTTTCACCTTCCTGGGAAGGACAGGATGTACGATGACCTAGGAGGAGGACTCTTAGGGAGGATGTACTATGGGTCACATTCGGCCCAAGTACTGTGAGCCTACACTCACCCTCCCTACTCTACAGATACAGATCCCTAGGTTTTGGCTTGACCACGTCCTATTCAATCCACTATGTCAAGCCTTTCGGTCAGCCTTTGAGGCTGAGCTCCAACTTTCGCACACTATTTTTAGTAGTCGATCTACTGTTCTTCGCGTGATTGTCCTCTGAGCTCTTGTCCAATTTGACCATATCTCTTCTCTTATATATCAACGAGTACAACGCCGTGCTTTTTGATAACATATTGAACTAGCCGGTAGGAGCCGATGAAACCTTCAAAGAGATTTGAACCGCCTGAGGGTAACTGGCGTAACTTAAATAATAGTTTCAATTTACTGATCAATAGTTTTATTTCACTGGTGAATAGTTTAATGTTCGCTTTATCAATGTTCAAATGGAAATTCGTATGAATTCAACACTCTAATATAAAGTACACGATTGAAAACTAACTTGTTACAGATGCAGAAAAGGGGATTAGTTGAAGTGTAGAAGGCGTACAAAATCCGAAATACGAGTAATTGCAACAACGTTTATGCCGTACATGTAATACTATGATAGTTAAAATTGTAGAGAGCTTAAGGTATTAAATACCTGCTTCATTTAATGAAGTTAAATGCAGTTGTCACATTCTTGGAATATTTCACAGTTCAGATTTAAGCTACAATATATGCGGCAAAATATTTGCCAACCGCAAAATGTTCACTATTCAACTACACACAATCTTTTCGTGATGGCTCTCGACTGGATTCTGTCATGGGGACGTCGGAAAAGTTATTTAACATAAAATTCGTCCAGAAAGTTTAGAAATGGCTTGCACGTATTGCAAATAAGTACACGAAAACTTGATACCTGTCAGATAATTTAAATAAAATCCATTTCAAGGGGATCTTGTATACTTTAAGGTCATTTGTAATATCATAAAGACTGTTCATCAATCAAAGATGAGAACAAAATGCAATCCATTCCTTCGAAAGACAAGAGTATATTGGATTGTCGACCGGTGAATAAAGTGGAAACGCTCACGGCGGCCGTCTCTCAATTTTCTTCAAAGTATGAATCTTAATAGAAAACGTCTTTGAGGTGATTTATACATCATCATTATTTTTCGTAACTACTTTATCAATCATTGACAAACAACGGAAATCGACGACGACCTTCTAAATAATTCAAAATGCGTACCATTATGAACGAGCGCGAAAATTAAAAGCTGTTACAGTGTCAAAGTTGACAATAAATAACTTGAGTAGTGGTGCGTAATAATGGTATAACAGGATTTGGAATAATAGACCGGTAGCTTATGACATTGTTAATAGATGAAATAAGTACAGCTTTTAGCAAAACAGGGAAAGTCCAAAGTAAGCTAGAGCTGTGAGTAAGTATCTTGTCCCAATACCTATGGAAACTGGTGGTGGAGCACCAGATAATTAAACTAGAAAGCAGTGAACACAAAGCACGTCACTTTTCTTATTCGGACACTGCTGAGGTATGATATTTCGTTAGTCAGCGACTCTGAGGGAGTTTGCTGAGTTCCTACTTTGGCACGTAGCTCCAGTACTAAGACGATATCATTATGGTCTAGAGAAGATCCAATACTACAGTTGGAGAGAGAATGCAAACGGCCCCACAATATAGTCAGTACAGTGATTCAAGAAGAGAGTTTGAATATCAGTGCGGACTCAAATCGACCATCGTGTATTTCAAGCGAAGAAAGAGGCTAAATGGCATAGGATCAATTACCCCCTCAAGAAAGCTGTCGGGAGAGGTTTAATATCTCCAGATGATTTAGAGTCTGAACTCACCTGGATCCAACAGCTAGCAACAGTGAGAAGAGAGTCCAAGGCTTCATCAATAATAGTCCAGCAAGCACACGGAAAAGTATGAGGGCTGAATCCCAAATGGTATATTGAAAGCGAAACCTTATGGTGAAAGCCATGATCATATTCGCTTTTTTGGTATTCTTGAGTTGAGCAAGGTACAAAGACTTGTCCGCCTCAGTTTCACAGGGGCTATGGAAGCACCATCAACGTTAAACATGGAAGGCACTGCATCTCACCCCTATTGATAAAATATCATGGTGGAAGGAAAAATGAAATATACGGAGCTGGTCGGAAGTGGGCAAGAGCTGGGATCATTCAATGATCTTCAAAGTATAAATCACAATTCAGAAAAGTTCATTGAAAATTATACACGATCTTCTAAATTATTCACACAAGCTTCAATTCAAAATGTGATAAAATATTAGATCCATAAGATTCAACGTATTAGCTAAGCTGCTTTTGTTCTTAACACAAATTTTTTTATACAAAAAAAGAAATTTCACCAGATATTTTTAAATGCTGGAATAATATATTTTCAAAGAGTATGTGAATAAATGTATACAGTCATTAAGACATACTGAAGTCGGAATTATTTCGAGCACCATTAATATAGTTTTGTGCAGTATATATAGTTTAATACGTTCTCTGTGTATATGCGTCATCATCAAACTGAAATAATATCCTTCCAGGATTCTACCCGGAGCTATTTCAACAAAGGACTCAGAATTCCATCTGGATTATATTACTATCGCTTGTAACTCAATTCAAAATGTTATGTATGAATCAGGCACCGAGGGAAATAATAAATTTGTGAAATTATGCAAGAGTGAGTTTATAACCTTTTATCAATCACAAATTATATTAATTTGCTCCATAATATTTCAAATATTGAATGTCAAACACATTTTTAGCTAATTCATCCACCGAAGAATCGAATGTAGAAAGAAAGGTCTATTGTACCTCCTTCTACTCAGCTCCTGAAAAAAGTCTCAAGGACTAGTTTTTGTACTTTTAGCGTTTAGGATATCCAAAGGCTTCAGTTAAGGCAAGGCTTTCTCTCCCATCAAACAGTCTCCCACTGTCAGGTCCTGGAAATGGAGTGCTATGCACTCAGCAAGTGGGTGAATTCCTACTTTCTCTACTAGTTATGTTTTTTCATTGAACTCCTTTAAAAAGTTACAACAATCTGTCTTAAGACTAGTGTAACTCTCTATTAACATGATGAAAACTTCGATCAACTAAGAACAGGTGGAATTGGAAAAATATTTCTTTTCACTTTTTAATAATTTTATTTCACCCTACATACACAGTATTATTTTAATAAAAAAAGATACAACTAATAGATTTTGCCGAAATGCTGGATTAAAAATTATGGTCGGCGACTTCTTGAGCGATAGCTTCTTGCCTTCTAAAATAGCCTACCAAAGCAACTAGGTTATCTAATTCGTCTGGTGTCGGCTGCTCTGAATTCTTAATACAGCACACCTGTGTTCTATCTTCGCAATCCACACCTCTAAAAATAATCCACAATTATCAGCATGATCAGAAATAGTGGGCTGAGTTTATTTCAAGAAACTAACATCAGTAAAAAATCAAGCATACCACAAAAATCAAAATATGAAGGTAGATTACTTTTCGGAGGAGTACTTCACGAGAAAAAAATTGCTCAATGCTATAATGGGTAAGAATTTAATTTATTAAATGGTGAGGGTGACGTAAATTTTCGGAAAACAAAACAAAGGGTCACTTCAACGAACCAAATATTCAAATACCGAACGAAAAACTGGGGCAAGAGGATGTTATATTCGTGGTGAATTTTTTGAATCGATTAATATATCTTACAGGACGTTTCAATAGAAGGTTTGATTGTTATAGACATAAATATAAACATTTTCATACCAGGTGGGTGAAAAGTTAGCATTATAGCTCTGGATTAATGCTCTTGTACGAATTCCTGGTTTTCAGGAACACAGGAAAGGGGATGTCGTGGCTAAATATTAGTGGATGAAGAATGAAGGGTGTGGACCTGAAAAATCGCAGTAGAAGAGGTCAACTAGCTACCTCATGTGTTATTCTCCAATCTTTACTAAAATTTCAGTAGGAGAAGACTCTTAGAGGCTTAGGATACCAGAAACATCTAAATGAGAATATCGATCATTTTTGGAACAAGCAAAGATCAATTTAAAGAGAAAATTGATGAAAAAGTCGAAAAAAAAAGTCTGAAACAATGAAGATAATTTTATATTGAATTGACTCGGACAAAGAAGTTATAAGCGAAATATGACCATCGGAAAAGATAGCGTAAAAGCTGAAATAATTGGATATTTATAACGTTATATTGGTTGAATTTCTATTCCAGGGGAAATTTTATGAAAGTATTTTGATATATAAATACTACAACTAACTGAGAATAACCAAATGAAGCCGTTTTTAAAACAGACAATCATTGGATTTGTTTATTGACACATGGTACTTTAATTCAGATATTAACACTACAGCCATATTAAAAATAGAACTTAATAGAAGCATTAAAGGATTTTACGTCCAAAGGGAAAACTCGTTTAAAGCTTACAGGTTAATAATACTCCCAGTTTCAGTCAAATACAACGTTTTCTGTTAAACAAATAAAAACACAGATCGCGATTGTACACATATTGCTGCATTTTGATAGCATGTTTGTTCTTCTAACACAGTATTATTGGAATATTTTTAATATTTTTATCCATCACATTTCCATTAAATGGTACTTTTATAGTTTGTATAAATATAGAGGGTGGCCAGAATAAACAAAGTACAATGCGAATAATACAATTTCTGTATAGACAATGGAACAAAAACTAAGAATTGAGGTGACGATGGTGATGAAGAAGATGAAATAAATGTTTCTATTCACTAAAATTGAAAAAGCTCGAAAAATATTTCAAATCCATGAAGTCAGGGGTGCGATTTTCGAAACCATTCGGGAGTAAATCGTATACGAAAAATGGCCATTTTCGTATGAAATTTAAATAACCATATTTTCGACATGCTCAAACGGTAATCGTATACGAACACTTTCGTATGGCTTGTTTCGAGTGGGTTCATTCCATTCGAATAAATGTTTTCGTGTACGGAAAGTGTAAATTTACATAACCTAGATTGGAAATATTTGTGTTTGGTATGTCAGTTCTATAAGCAAATGTTAAATTTAAACGCACAGTTAAAAATAAGACAATCTGCTAACCCATTTTTGCAAGTCTGTATGCACATTAAGCTTTAAAGTATTAACGGAAACTCTTTATTGGATACCATACATGTTGAAATTCGAATTATAATCTTGACTATGTATAGATTAAAACATTTATAATAGCGGAAGCTTTGTCAAATATAACGGCGTACCGTTAATTTTTAACCACTTCTTTTAGAATTGACCAGAATTGATCAGTTATAATATGGCAGTTTTTGATGATTTAATCCATTTGAACTTCATTAACGCTATACAAGAAGCGGAAGAGTTAGCAGATAGACCTCCTAGGATCTTTAACTTTAACCCATTTATTGAACCTTTCGAGGAATATTCAGAAATATTGTCACATTTTTTAATAAGAACAGCACTGGAACTTGAATTGAATTGAATTTAACAACAAACAATAATAAAAGAAAAATGCTAAATAAATAATATCAAAAGCCAGTTTGGGCTCACTACACTTAATACAGTAGTTGGTATATTCTTTGCATAGAACTATTAGAGCTGCATAGATAAGGTATATTCTTTGCTTCTCATATGTCACAAGTGACAAGACGATACGATTATGCGGTGTTGTCGGCTGCTAAATTCTTCGTGTACGAACGTTTATTCGAATGGTGTTGAAAAATACACATTTAGCACCGTATACGAAAAACTTCATTTGGAAATAACCGTACACGCATAATATTCGTGTGAACTCGAAAATCACACCCCAGTTTGCTGTGTGTCACTAATTTAAGCTATAAAAACATTTAAAAGGTCTTAAATATTAAGATAAATAGTTTAAAAGGATTTAAATAACTTTTTTACTTACTCTACGGGCACACCATAAATTTGTGGACATGACGAGACACAAGAGCAGATGGCATCTTGACATTGGCACTCGTAGGCATCTCCCAAATTCGAGTATAGCAGAACACAAATCGTCATAGCGACAAAAACTCTGTTGAAAGCCATTTCGAAGTAATATTTCTAATAGTAGTTGAACTAATACTGAGCAATTCGGTTGATATATCTGTATTTATTGCTCACCAGGTAGCGATAAGACACGGGACTTATATTTCATAATTAGTTTTTAAATTTATTTTATCAACAATATTTTCAATCGACTTCCGACACAAAATAAGGGATTTATGATATTGCCATATATTAAAAGGAAAAAGTTTATCTCTGTATAATGTAAGTCGTTGACGAATATTAATTTCCGGCTTTAAATTAGTTATTGAAGAATCCAGTACAAAGAGATTTTTAAAAAATGATAGGAAACTAGAAAAAGATATCAAATTTGTTATTGAGGCAATATTTTCTACTCATTTTAGTGTTAAAAGAGAGATAAACTTGTTAAGTTTTTGGGGACATTTGAATATTTAAAATATATATTTGTATGATTGTAGTTTACCAAATGACTGAAAAATTAAGAAAATTAGTGCTGGCAAAGCAGTGGAAAACCAAAATCTGCCTGCATTAGGGAGACATTTAAGCCTCTGCAATCAATTTGCAGAATGCCACAAGCTACAATTCAATATTAATATTAATAATAATGAATTTGTTGATATGTATTTAATAGTAGATGCTTCTCTATGTTAGCTTCTGTGTTTTTTCCGCACGATAGTAGAGAATAGTATATTGTCAAACAAGTGGGAAAAGTACTTTCCCCACTTGTTGCACACTCTACTTTTTCTACAACTGCACAAATTTGAAGAATACAAGTAAAGTAACTATGGTTAGTAGAAAACAACAATAACTCTAAAGATTCCCATCTCTAAACTGTTGAATAATTTTATTCAAAATTATAGTTGGTTGTGAAATTTGTACCATTTTGTATGGTCAAACCCGAAACGTCATTTATTTTCAATAAATTCTATGTTATTTGAAACTACCTTTTCGAATTTAAAAACTTCTCATATAATCTGACAGTTTTGAGTCAACTAAGTAGGTATTTAAAGATGACAGTAGCATACTTACATAAGTTTTTGTCGATTTTTTTTGATTCTCCACATGCCGTGAGAAAAAATATTTCTCACAGTATGAGCAATATTTGGTTTTGAAATTAAGTAAGCTATCAGGAAAACGTCACTTTTCATAGCAGCTGTAGTCAAAATAGTGTACCTAACACGTACGTCTTTTCCGCACCTGTTAGGTAAACCACTATATTGATTAAAGCTATTACTTTGGAGTTATCGAGGAGAGTTCAAGTTCCTTGATGAAATAAGCTCCAACGTCGTTTTTTCATGCCGCTGATTTGTAGAAAAAATGTTGTCTACTTTTAACACGTTGACGTTGGATTACGTTTGGGCGTGGACGGGATATGCCGCATATTCTAAATTCTAAATGCTTTTCTACGAACATCTGCGTTATTAAACGTCGATTTTGTATTTACTGGGGCCTACGGTAACACTTAGGCACACATTAGCTATATTTTAGAGATGGGTAGTATCGATTGCTTTGATTTGTATTTAAAAATAATTATGCACGTACTTTTTACTATTGGTGGTCTTGACGTTCTCATGAACAGTTGTCTAAATATTAATTATATTTTATGATGGATAAAAAGGAAGAGGAGAGTGTTCTATGGAGGAGAAAAGAAGGGATACACTTTGGCAGATAAAGGATTGTGTGTGTTAGTTTTTTTTTACCTATGGTTCAAATGTGTATATTTATATCATACTCATATTGTCTATTTTCGTAACAAAATTATAATATTATTGGATAATTTCTTTAGTTATTGTGAAACCAGGGAAAGCGTTATATATGACGTCAGTGTCATTCTAGAGAAAACCATGTCTTTAATTGGACACGGCGGTACGACACGTACGGTTTTCAATCTTAAATACACTAAGTACCAATTTTGAGCTTGTTTTCTGTACAAATTTAACACTTGTAATTCAAAAGGTAATAGTATAAGCTAGGTGTGCTTTGGAGGTGACGTAATTATTTTGTTACGTGTTTGTTAGTGTAGTTGGTCCACCCCCGTGCCCACTATATTTATTTTCACTTTTCTCTCATGCGTCTTAGCCTCATATTTAAATTTGGTATGAATATTTCCCAAATTAGTTGCATTCTTAAGGTTTTAAGATATAAGACTGCATAATATAATAACCATTGGAGTCAAAGAGTTACCTTCTTACTTGATTATTAGAATTAGGGGGGCCGTCTATTGTGTCAGGTCGAAAAAATTGATTATTTTTTCATAAATCACATTTAAAACATATGTGTAGGAGACGTGGATGGGAGGATTTTTCGGAATTCAAAGCCGAGACCAGTGGTCGAATAAATCAGGGTTATTTTTAATTCAAAACTGTACAGTTACAGTCGCAAGCCGGAGCAGGTTTACGTAGCGCCCGAAGCCCACTCCGTGTAGTTTGGACAAAAAGGGAAGTCACTCTGAACCAGCTCATAGAGATCGGAAAAGAAAACAGAAATTCAGTGGAAATCGGTATACAGTGAAAAATGAAACATCTTGCACATACCTCTTATTGGTGATGGGACCATTTTTATTTATTATGAATTGTATACAATAACGTTTTTCTCAAAAACACGATTCTTTCAAGCTGCTGCCATAATATCTCAGAAGCTAGTTGATTGATTCTGCTCAAATTAATACAGTAGTAGTATCTTCTGTAAGCTCCTTGTGGCATTACTTATTCTTCTTTCTCTTATTTTTTGGGAATCAAAACACAATAATGTTTTTTATTTTCCATTTCGACGTTTCGGTAGCGTTCCAGCTGCTGTTGTTAAGATTAATTAGTAATAAAATAATTTTTGTACAACTGTCATTAAAAGTGACACTTTTAATGATAGCAAACAATGTTAAACACGATTGTTTACATAGCAGCGTGTTAAAAATACTTTTAACACTAGTGTTAAAAATATTTTTAGCACGCTGCTATGTAAACGTCTGCCATTCACAACAATCTTTTGATTATTTGAATACTAAAATGCATTTTGAATTTATTGTCATTGCAAATTCGCTCGTTTCATTATCAAAATAGGGAAGTTGTACAAAAAACATTGTATGGTATTTGTGTTAAAAGTGATTTTATTTTGTTCGTGAAATTGTTCAATTCGCTCCGCTCATTTCACAAACGTTTTCTCTCACAAAATAAAACCTCACTTTTAACACTCATATCATAAATAACTATTTTGGTCCCTATCTGACACAACGAAAAAAATACGACAACTAGAAACGTCGAGATAAAACGTCAAAATAAAAAATAAAAAACATTATTGTGGTTTGATTCCCAAAAAATAACGGAAAAAAGCATATTTAGTACTTATATAACTACAGTTTAATCCTGATTAATCAAGACTGTTAACTAGTTGTCCTTTCACCAGCTAAATAGCTCCCCAAAAAGTGCACGAAATTAAATGTTTTGTTCAAACATAAGAATATTATTTTTTTGAAATTATGACTCTGTTTCAGTTCTATGTAGAGCCTCAAGCCTCACAATGAGGTCCTGCGATTATTTACTCCATAAAATACACAAAGTTCAAATGTGTATAAAAATGACACGAACAATTTGAAAAAAAAATTATTCGATTGGATTGTCCATAAATAAAATCTCCTTAAAAGGAATAAAAAATAGCCTTTATACTAGACTACCCCCTTAAACTATTTTGTTACATTTGTCAGCTATGATCTCCACCCATTCGGTTTTCAGGATAAAATTAGACAGTGGTACCAATTTAAAAAAATCAAATCAAAAACGAATGTTTATGTAGGAATTTCTTAACGTGGAAATTCTAAGGTAAGTATCGGATTCACGTATTTCCTAGCCTAAGAATTACTTAGTTAGGAAGTTCCTAAATTCAGGTTGGTGAGCTCGAGCATCAGTTATGTTGGTTTTAAGCATTAAAATCAACGTCTTAACATCTGTAGTCTCACAAACCTTTTCAAAAGAGTTATTTCGTCCCTTTTTATTAATAATTACCTAGCAGCATCGTCCATAAACAAACAACATATCATATTCATAAAATTTATTCAAATTCAAATGTCGACATTTACATTTTCCAGAAAAATATGATGTTAATAATTATTTTAACCACGTTCTTTGAAAGTACTTATGACTACATCCTGTGCATATTCTTTTGCTCGATTTTCATATTCAATTAAAGCTGGAAAATCCTCTAAGTCGTACGATGTCAGCATTTCTTCATTCTTCAAGCAACACACTTTCGACTTATCAGCACATTCTATTCCTCTAGAAATAAAAATGTGTCCAAATCAAATATAATTATTGAGGATACTGGAAGTAACTAGGGTGTGGAAAATCCATGAAAAAGCTGAAAAACTTCTGGACACAGCTTGAAGCAAGACCTATTCTTGGTATACTGAACCTTCCAAGACAAACGGACACTTGACCATGCTTGAAACGTTCATCAGAAGTACTCACGGAAATCAAATGGGAATTACAACAAATTTTAGGACTGGTCGGGGACCAGTAAAAAGACACCTGCACAAATTAAAACTACCATGGAAGCCTCATATGCACCATTATCCTCTACAGATACCATGCTGGAGGCACTTCCAAGCTAGTATGAGAGCCTCAAGCGGATCACAATAGATCCGGAGAGGTCACACAATGTGGAGAATACGAGATTCTTCTGCTTCCTTGTGTGTAAATTTTACAGACAATCCTATACATCCATGAACACAAGGATGCATGGGTGTCTCTTTCTAATGTTCATATTTACGACACAAGCAATAGCAATTTCAAAAAGTATACAAAAAGGAGATTGCATTTCCTGGTGGAGGATATATTCTCCAATGGGGGATTGTGAAATTATGACCACGTGCCTACTTCATGTATCGGCTTCAATAAAGCTTTGTATCTATATTAGTTGGTATTGCCCCAAAAATATCTCCCTCTTTTTAGATATCTATATAGCTTGACTCACAAGTTATTTTCGAATATGTGAAATTACTTCATTTCAAAAGCAAATTTTCGAAACATTTAAAGCAATGTCGATTAATTCCAAACCAATTTTCTTCTCTAAACGTCTCACTTATTCCATTCAAGATTGCTTTCAAGTCATCTCATACTTCAACAAGAACATGTAGGTTTATTTCCCGCGAATTTAAGCATCAAATCTCCTTTTCCTTGATGCCTTGAACTGTTATTTCCAGCAACACATTTCTCTTTAACACCCCCACAGTCTTTTCAACATAAATATTGGAAGTCAAATTCAATTTTCCTTGCACAAACCTAAATAATATACCACATTAGTATAAAGTCTACGCCTCTTTCTGAATTAATTTTAAATATCGTTTATAAGGAAAATCATATGGAATAATGTTCTTCACTTCAATGCCAAAAACACGACTGTGTAAAATTGTTATTTCCAACGGAAAAAGCAAGAATATGTCAGACCGCTCTGACATATCCTGCCTGACTCCAGTTGTTCGGGTCACGAAAGTTTTGACATAAATATATAAATATATAGGAATATAGCAAATTTGTTTTTGTTATAATAAGATGTTCAAGAACACGTGGTTTATTCAAAGCATTTGTGATCATTGTGTATTAAAAGTGTGAATTATTTTCTGAAATTAAAATAAATGAATGAATTTACTCACTCCAATGGTATTCCGTAAGCCTTTGGGCAAGTTATTAGACATGTGCAGTCTGCATCAATACATTTACAATCTTCTGCCTCAATTATAAATTGTTTATCAAATAATATGAAACAAATGAGAAGAATATTTAAATAAATGGCCTGCATATTCACTGCAACAAAGTTGAAAACTGTAATAAATAATCTTATATATTTCCTGGCTAGGTACTTTTAGATTGCGGAAAGTTATTATCTATATGATTGGTTAATTAATTTTAAAAAGCGTGGTATGTAATATGTAGGATAACGAAAGATATTTTGGTTTCAGTATCGTTAATTTTTGTATATTTGTTGTGTTTTTGCTGGTAACAGTGAGAAGATAATAATTAGCAGTTGGTATATTAACAGATCTGGCCACTTTTTTCACCAACCTTGAGACTCGAAATCTCGAAATGCACCTTTAGGTTTTTCGAGGTACGTCAAAGCACATCGACGCGACTAAAAAGACACGATTGTATGGCGCTGTTAGTCGCTCATTTTGCCAATTCACATAATGCACGACACTAAAGAACCCCAGGAAGACTGTTGTATCAATTTAAAACATGGAATATATACTGAAGGTAAAAAGTTATTATGGCGCCCTGACTATTTAAGCGAAATTTATTTGAATTTAATTGTTTACAGAGAGAGACTACCTATGCTACGTTCATAAACTTACTCGGAGTAAGGATAGTTTACTCCGAAGCGTTCATAAATTTACTCTACCAGTATGGAGTATGCTTTTATAAACGTTCAGAAACCTACCTGGAGTAAACTCTGCATACTCCGCTTTTTAATGGAGTATTATATACTCTGACAGTTATAACAGTTTGGCTTATACAGTAGCTCTGTAGCTTTTATTGATAAATTAATATCATTTGATTTTGATACAGTCATATATCTATTAATAGATATATGGTTACAGTTGATTGCATTGCATATCAATAATGGACTACTCTGTGCTATCAATTGGAAAGGATACCATTATTCTTAAAAATAAGGGTAGGTACCTACCTAATGCCTACCCAGGCTGTAATATCAGGGTCGTGCGGTGATATTTTGCAGGGTGATGCATGCCTCCCAACTGCCGCCCCTTATTTTGAATATTTTAAAATTGAGATAAAAAAACATGAAGAAAATCCGCATATCTTTATTTTCAAAATATGAATAATAGTGAATAGTCTAAATTCTAAGTTTATTATCAGCAATATTAAAAGCGGCGTGTTATTGTGAGAAATCTTAAATCATGAAAGATGATACCCTACCCTATTGGTGCCGATAATAAAAGTGTCTTTTTTTTAATCATAAATCGTTGGACCGTAAAAAAACCATGGGATGAATATTGACCTAGTTAGATTTGTTGAACATTGATGATATAGCTATTCTTTAATAATTATGTTACCTATAATAACATAAATTCTTTTCTGATGTAATAACTTTGTATGCGCTTACACATATCGGAAAAAGTTAAAGCTTGAGTTCTAAATAAAAAACAGAAGCATGAATAATTTTTAGCTTCGCTCTCCTAATACCGCCCTTATGTAATGCCGCCTCATGCAGTTGCCTTCCTGCTTCATAGTACCGCACGGCCCTGTGTAATATAATACTTTGAAATTTATTAATCAATATAGTATATTAAGTATCAAGAACGGTAAGGTCGAACCGGTCGACAGCAAGCGTAGCGAAGCCTCCAATTTTGCTGGAGACCGGTATTACCCTTAACGTTCGAAATGCTTATACCATTTTTTGCGCGATCGTATTGAAATATTCGAATTTCGAATAAAATAATTTAAATTTCTTCGAAATGAACGAAATGTCAAAAGTGACATTTATACTTCTCGATCAGTTTAAAATATAATTTGAGTTTTGGTGAAATTTTTTCATGCTATTTATTATTAAAGTTAACGAGACAGAAATATCATTTGTACAAATTAATCTGCGCTTCTGGCAACAGCGGTTAAAATAGGGGCACTGAACACACGTTCAACCTTTGCAGTAGAAGGAACTAAACACGCCCATCGCTGACTGCACATAACTATTTTTCTCTCTTTTTCAAGTAGTTTATATCATATTTTCCTTGTCGTACTTACGTAAATCGTATGTCGCGATAAGACTTTTTGCAGCCTGTATGTATTTTAAGACTATTCATTTCAGCAAATTGTGGAAATATTCATTTTTGGTTAGTTGAGTTCAATTACTTTATCTATTTGTATTTAAATAAGCTAGATAGATGAATATGCTTCATTGTTGACAAAAATTGCTATAATTTCATGAACTAACTCAAATTGTTTGTTTGGCTGGCCATATTAGTGATCTGGATTTCCTAAGGGCCAGTTGTATGAAGCATAGTTAACCTAATGTCTATGGTTAACCCATGGTCACAGCTATTAGAGTGTTGTACGAAACGTAGCCAAGAATTATTTTGGTTAACTCATGAGTTAACTATGCAATTCACTGAACCACCAAAAATGGTGGTTTAACTAAAGTTCATGGAATAAACGTCAAATTCTGATGTGACATACCTTATAATTGACTGTCATATACTATAATTTTACAACTTTTTATTGTTTACAATGGAAAACGTGAATTATTTTGAAGAATTAACGGATGATGAGGATTTTTCAGAAATGATAAAAGAAGTAGAAGAAGGTTTACTTACTTATTTGTATATGACTTCTATACCTTATTGGAGATTTTATACTGGGTTTTAGGTCTAAGGAGAAACGCTCGCATATTTCGAGCAAGAGAAAATAATTTTGAAAAGTGGACGGAAAATGAATTTTTTGATAGATTCAGAATATCAAAAGGCACTGCAAATATCTACATCATCCAATCTAATTTTTTTATATGGACCACCGCCAGTACCTTGAGCATAACATTTTTCGTCAGCATACTTTTTCTTTACTCTTTTTTTGATATTTCTTCATTTATTTAAAAGCACGTCACTTGTTCGTTGTGTAGTTGCACTGATAGAATTAAATTCTTCAGCCAACTGAAGCCACAAATTTTTCTCATGCCGAGAACTTTCTGCATCCGTTCTCTTACACTCTATAACGTTTTTATACTTAGAAACTAGATTCTTCAAATGCACTAAAATTTGGAGTACGCTTGTTTTCTTTATCGGCCATCTTCCTTTCCACTCCAAAGAGAACACACAAAAAAGTTTTTTAACGCTGATATTGGTATTTAACGCCAAGCACGCTTTTGATCATTGACTGTCATCACACTGTCATTGATTAACGATTTCACATTATACAAAAACTATGACGATTTTCCCAGTTAGTACCAAAAATATTGGTAAAATGCTCGAATGTTACTAGAGATTCGGATAACCAACATGAAAATATTAATTTGACCGTGGTTCAACTGACCACAACACGAACACCTTTCGTACAACGATTGATTGATTTGACTATGATCAACATGTGAACCTGGTTCAGTTGATCAATTGGTTAACTACGTTACATAAAACTGGCCCTAATTACCACAAAATATTCAATTATTGTGACAACTTCATACGCTGGCTACTAAAATAATTCAATAATCACCACGACGCGCTAATAGTGAGCAGCAATATTTTCAACTGCTTGTCAATATCTTACGACTTATGTTTGGGTAGAAACGACATGAAAAAAAAAGAGGTTGAGCTCAATATGGTTAATTCAAACCAATATTTTCCAAGGAACACATTTAAATGTAAATTTTTTTTTCTAGAATGCTCGTTGGAATAAAACGAAGTATTCCACTTAACCTAAAACTTTTTTTCCGGAACAATTTCATATTTCAATAATAGAATAACATCCGGCAAAAAGATGGGATTCGCTCAAGAAGCATGAAATACATAAAAAACGTGCTCTATTACGGCCCCTAACTTTTTTCTACAACATATTTTCAGACTCGAACTTCAATTCAACTTGACGTTGCGGTAAAATTTGTAGGCACATTCAGCATTACGTAAATTCGGGATAAGAACTTTTAAAACTTCCCCAGTTCTTATATTTTAATATTGACTGTTTTTCCACGGGAAAAGTTTCTAAAATATATACTTTCCCTCACTTTCCACTGCGTTCGAGAGAAGAAATTTAAATCTTTACAAACTAGACGTCTACCAATATATTTAGAGCAACCGAAAATTTTCCAGACGGAAGGCATTTGGCGAAAGAGTGATGGAAAATGAATAATACCGACTAAGGATTAAAAAATTCGAGAGGAAACATTATGGTACGTTGCCAATAGTTGGTGTATCGTTTATTCTGTTAATTGACGAATTGAAAAGTAAAATTCTTGAATGGGACGTTAGAGCCTACCGGAACAAAGTGGATAAATTGCTGTGGTTGTTAGTGGTCGGAGGTCGTCATCTGTCGCTGTAGACCGTCTGAGTTTAGCCCCACGACCTCCGACCACTAACAACCACATTTATGAAGTTGTCGTGACGCGTCGCTGTGGTCCGTCTGAGTTTAGCCTTAAAGTTTCCCAAGAATCATTTACTTGGTCATGACAATCCTAAAAAAGTGTAATTTGATGTGTGGGAATTGACCTGTTCAAGAATTTTTAATTTGATTTGTGATTGGTTGGTTTGGCACCACCAGTCAGAGGCTTCCAGATCTCAGCGCATCAACCTTTAGGATTTTTTTGCTTTTGGTGTAGTTACTCTAGTTCTAGGAGTTACTCGTGTATCTCCAATGAAATACTGCTTCACATTCCAAGATGATATGTGAGGCTGTTTCCTTCTCAACCATGCACAGCTGACAGATAGGCTCCTTCCTATAAATGCCATTTGTATGCATGTGCAGTGACCGGTCAGAAATCTCGTCAGTTTCCTCATCTAACCCCTGCTGAGGATTAATATTTCATTAGTCAGCCCCTTTGAGAGCTTTGACCAGGAGTTTGCTGTGTTTTTGTTTTGGTGAGCAGCTCCACCACGTTTGATGTTTAGTTTGAGTCCATCGAAATGTACAGCTACGTGCCACAGTTTTGATATTCCGAATACTAGTTGTAGGCAGTCTCAGAGCAGTCTTCTTCCGATCTACGGAAATGCTAAAGGTGTCGATAACGTAGATTTCTACTTGGAATATGGATGTGGGCTTGTACATTGCACCGTTGACTCTAGTTTCTGTTGTTGTTGGCTTCAACTTAGGTAAACGTTTCTCTTTTATCCAGTAATCTCCCAGGTGCTGTGCTCTAGGATTCTGGAGTGCTGTGCAGTTGGAAAGTATGAGCTTTTTCAGGTGCCCATTCAGGCGACAATGTCCTCTTAGGATCCCTCTTAGCGCAGTTTTACTTTGACTTATGCATTAATTTGATCTCAACAGGTTGTAGTCACCCAGAAGAGTCTTTGATTGTACAGGGTGGGGCACTATGAACGAACTATTCTCTGGCGTCCTAACGGCAAATATAATTAGGGAAAATAAGACGTAGAATTGAGTAGATTACTTAGGACTATAATTTAAAAATATTTTGGAATATACAGGGTGCTCCAAAAAAGCGTGCCGTATCAAAGTTAGCTTCCTTTAAGTGGAACACCCTATTTTATCACATTTTTGAGTTGCACTATTAAAAATAATGTAAGTTTATCAACGTTTCCCTATACCTATCTAGTTCAGTTTCCAGGATAAATCGATTTTACATAATTTGTAGACTCTCCGAAAAAATACAATAACTTCAACATAAACACGAATAACCTCATTCGCTTTACACCATCTCACTAGAAACTTTTACTACTCTGTTTCCAATATTTACTGGTATGCTATCATATACAGGGTGTTTTTAATATGACAGTACAACACTAACCATTTAATACATAAATTTCTGGCTAAATTTCAGCTTTCTGCTGACATCTAGTTACCTATGACATGATACTCCGATAGAAAGTTTTTAAAAATTTAAAATTTGTTATTTTGACAGTAAGTGCTTTGTTGTATAATTTATTATTGATAAATTATTGGTCTCTTAAATCAGAATTTTATCAAGGGTAAGTACACTATTTTTGGGCATACAGATACATTAAGCTTTAAAATTATAAAAAAATAACTAGGTACAAATAATTCAAAGAAGGTGTTCAAAGTGACACCCATATTGTTGGATACAAATTTGAACCCTTTTTACAAAAAAGGTATTGTTCACGTTCTTTAACATTTCTGGTGTTACTGTTTGAAACGCTCTCCTTATCATATCCTTCATGTTCTCAGGAGTGGTTGGCTCTGTATGGTAGACAATACTTTTTATGTAACCCCAAAGAAAATATTCTAATGGCGTCAAGCATGGGAACCTTGCCGGCCAAAGATAAGGACCCTCTCGCCCAATCCATTTTTGTGGAAAAGTATTGTTCAGGAAACGCCGGACAATTACACTGTAATCAACAGACGCACCATCCAACTGCAGCCACATTTTTTGTCCTGTAGCTAGTGGAACGTCATCTAAAAGTTCGGGTAGTTTGTTACGTAAAAATTTACGAAATTTTCTTCCAGTAAGCGTTGAGTTTTTTTACTAATCTTATTGCAAAGTTAATGATTGAGTACCCTTAATAAAACTCTGATTTAAGAAACCTTTAATTTATCAATAAGAAATCATACAACAAAGCACTTACTGCCATAATAACAAATTTTGAATTTTTAAAAACTTTCCATCGGAGTATTATGTCATAGGTAACTAGATGTCAGCAATTAAATTAAGCAATTAAAAAACAAATTTAAAATTTCTCGAGAACTATCAGAGTTAGATATAGGCAACCCTAATATCAACTGAAAGGTAATGAATTCCCACGTTTAACAGACCCAACAGATACAGGGTGTTCCATTTAAATTAAGCCAGAAATTCATGTATTAAATGGTTAGTGTTATTCTGTCATATTAAAAACACCCTGTATATGATATTATACCAGTAAATATTGGAAACAGAGTGTTAAAAGCTTCTAGTGAGATGGTGTTAAGCAAATGTGGTTATTCGTTTTTATTTTGAAGTTATTGTATTTTTTCGGAGGGTCTACAAATTATGTAAAATCGATTTATCCTGGAAACTGAAGTAGATAGGTATGGGGAAATGTTAATGAACTTACATTATTTTCAATAGTACAATTCAAAAATGTGATAAAATACAGAGTGTTCCATTTAAAGGATCCTAACTTTGATACGGCACGCTTTTTTGGAGCACCCTGTATATTCCAAAATATTTTTAAATTATAGTCCTGAGTAATCTACCTAATTCTACGTCTTATTTTTTCTAATTATATTTGCCGTTAGGACGCCAGAGAATAGTTCGTTCATAGTGCCCCACCCTGTATAAGCCCTACTAGATCTTTCCAATGGTCAAATCTTCTCTTTTTCTCGGCTTTACCTATTTCTTCCAATACTTCTTCCAATATTGCATTGGGGCTGATTCCGCAAAAGGGTTCAGGCCCCGAGAAAGGTATTTCAGTCCCACTCTTTGCTAGTTAATTTGCTATTTCATTTCCTTCTATTCCAGTGTGTCCGGGAATCCATAGTAAGGTTACTATGTTGTTCTTGCCTAGCTCATTGAGTTTGTCTAGGCATTCTCACACCATTTTGGAACTGCTTACACAAGAGCTCAGTGCTTAAATGGCTGCTTGACTATCTGATACTATGATAATCCTTTGTCATCTGTATCCTTCTGTTACACTTGAGTTGAATTTATAATTACCAAACAAATATCATAATATTCTGACTGTATAGATTATTGAGTCAATTGTTTTTTTTTCTGGAATAATAATTAATTTTTTATTGAACTTTCCAGTTAACCTACAAAACAAAGCGTTGAAAAAACATTCGGAGTTTGAAAACTAACTCAATTTAAAAATTCAAAAACCACCGACTGGATATGAAAAATGATTTGGAAGCGATCATGCGATGACAAAACGTGGACGAATGGCAGTACGAAATTAATGATAAATTAATACACATAGTTAACAAAAGCTTCGGCTTCGGGTAATATTTTTTTATTGTTCGAAATTTTTAAATCTGGAGAAAAGTCAACAGATGAATATTTTTAAGCTGATTAGTTCTGTATAACTTATTAGCTTTGATCTAACTACAACAAAATTGGACTAATTATGAAACTAGCGTGAAATGTAATGGCAGGAATGAGCACACATTTACGGCAATCTCCTTCTCAACTGTGGATCAAAGCCACCTGTACCTATTTGAAATTCAAAGGGAAATTGTGTTATTCATAACTGCTAAGCGAGTATTACGGCCTAAATTACACACTTGTTTCGCGGTGTTACTATTTTGTACGTAAATTATTATTCCTGATGATGTTCTTAAATTTGTATCTACTTTAATTCAGTCTTGAAAATGAAGTTTTTTCCACCACTTTAATTAAACCAGAAATAGAGAAGGTTCGGCTTGAGTGTGAGACCAAGGAAAGTATTCTGTTATGACACACTATGTACCCACAGTGTTTTATTGTTCTTCTGTCTTCAATTTTTGCACATCCAAGCCACTCACAAAATGGTTCAAGGCCAGTCAGGCGCTTCGTTAGCCTTTTCTTGTTGATAAGCTATTCCATCACTCCTTCAATTCCCTCATCACCAAGCGTTCAGTGGAGGACTATTGCTGTTCCTTGTCAGTTTCTTGAAAAATTGTCCACACTTCTATGGACTAACACAAACAGGAGTGCAATTGATATTTTTTCTTCTTCTAGCTTCTTTAATGAGTTACATTCTTGGGGTTAATTTCTCTCATCGTTTGTCGACAATAGAACAACTGTGCAGTAATCCATGTAATTATTTTAACACACGTTTGAACAAAAACTAATAGGTTGCCGTAATCCCTTAAAGTAACTATCTGGATTACTGCACAGTTCCTGGGAAGAACAGTTCCCGGGAAAAACAGTTTCTTGGAGCACAGTTTCCTTGCACATAAAACAGTTTCTAGAGATTCTGACTGTTTCTGGGGCACAAGTTCTTGTTTGACCGGCAATTTTTCTGGGTGACAGTTCCTGTTTGGCTGACAAGCTTCTGGATCCCACTTCCAGTGTGACAGGCAATTCCTGGTAAACTGAAAAGTTTTTTAAATACCGTTCCTGCAGTAAATCCGTAGTACGTACATCGACAGCTACGTCATCTGCATCTTCAAACAACTGTATTATTGTGCTAAGTATTTTTTTTGTATTCGCTACTAACCCTTTCTTTTAAATAATGTAAATTTCAATACTGTAAATTTATAAATTTTTTCCACTTGATAGTTTTATTTATTAAACAGAAACTTTCAGTTCTTTTTTTTAAACAGATTAAAAGTTAGCTGACCATTAAATTTGATTTTCTTCCTAATTTTCTTTTCTTTTAAGAAAGGAAATAAGTGGCGCCCTAAAATAGCTTTTTCTGTTTTTCTAGTTTTGCCGATATCAATTTGTTTTTCTTAAGATCGTTTAAGATCAATAATGTAACAAAGCCCTGCGAACTGGCTTAATTTACCTCCAAATTTAATTGGTTAGTTAGGCAAGAACCTGCATTATTCAACATAATTTTTTTTTCAAGATCATCGGACTTTTTTGTGTTTCATTGGCGCGCTCAACGTCAAACAACAAAACGGTTTCAAATGTTCTGGTTTCGTTTCTTCTTTGGAAAAAAACAAAAAGAAGGAACAAAAAGGATGGTTGGGCTTTTGTTTAGATGGTATTCAATACACAAGGCATAATCAAATGCGTGAAATATTATTTTGTTTTCATCTCCATGTCAAGGTCAACATTTTTGTTATATCAAATCCACTATTTCAGCTGTCGACAGATTTTATTAACAAGAAATGACATCGGATGAAATACGACAATTTTGATTGCTTAGTATGGAATGCATTGTGTAGATACATAAAACAGAGGAATCATTTTATATATTCGATGAAAATATTTAAATTTTCTTTAGAGCAACGACAAGCTCAAATCAGTTATAGGAAAATAAATTTAATGACAATGTTGTTAGTTAATTAAAAGGAATTAAAGAGGGCCATTGTAAGAACAAGAGCAATTTAATATTCTAGCTTGCAACAATGAGTTCAAAGGCGATAGGGTTAACTGCTTAAATTTATGAACGCATAAATTAAACGCATTCACTTTATATAGCCATTCAAGGACTTTATATAAACAATAAAAGTACAATTTCTGTGACATTCTACGTTAAAATAAAGTTAACTATTCAAAAAGGAAATTTAAGCCATTTCATATATTCTTTACAAGACCCGCTTTGGAAAAGGAGATAAAAAAGTATTAGTAGAAAGGAGGAAAATGTTTTGATTTCTCTGTTAATCAAGACATGTCTATTATTGGGAAAATTGTATTAAAACTTGTGCTTTTGTTGTATAAAATGTCAGTTACTTATATTACTTCTAACGATACCAATTCTCTCAGGATCTCTTCTTTCGACTTTTGAATGGGCTGATTTCAAATAAAAAGCACAAAACACAAGAAAATAGGTTAACTACATCAAAACTAACTAAATAATGGTTTTCATTAATGTTTAAGCTTGGTATTTATTTTTATCCTGACCATTCTCAAAACTGTTTGTCCTGCGGGGGATTCCATAATTTTCGAAATATGACTCAATAATCCATGGCATAGAGAATTAATAGTGCTACAAATCGGTCTTTATGGTATGGTATAATTTGTTGAACAATATTTGGTAGACCATGAAAATGTTTCGGTTCGCTGTATTTAGATATAAACATTGTTCTTTAACGGTTAATAAATTTGCTTTAAAATTTGAAGACTGTCAGTCAGCGTTTTTGCCAGATAACGAGATTAACTCCCGTTCACACTGTTCGGAATTTGAGCTCTTAACTTTAAGAAGCTCTTGAGCTTTTCGCTTTTTGCACCGCTGCAGCTTAAGCAATACTTAGTGAAGAACTGCTTAACGCATTGGGTACACGGCAACAATCTTGTGGTGACTTATTGGTGACTTTCCAGATTTGGCTTATAACGTACTAAACTATGTACAGGGTGTGCCAAATTGGTGTGTTTTGCAGGGTATCTTGTAAACTAGAAGAGATAAAAAAAAAGCAGTTAAGATGTTATGACTTTCTTTTTGCTAAACTAACGATAGTCTAATTAAATATTTCGTAACTCCCTGCAGTTGGAAGATACAGGGCGATTATTGAAAACTGTCGAAAACTACAAGGTACTATAACTTCTTACTTAAGAAAAATATAAAAAAAACGTTGTGGAATTTTTTGATATGATATTAAAGAGTTCAGTGGCGTGGCGCACAGAATTTTTTTGTTAGCAGGTTCACTAAGGCAATATAATGCAAACTTCTGTTGTTTGAAATGGGACAACCTGTATATTTTGACGTTTTTCGTTTCCTTTTTTAATTCTCATTCACCTGATATGACATATTATATATCTATTTTCAATGGTTGGAGCTACAGAACAAACTAACCATTTATGGAGGTATCAGGATACACCCTTAAAAATTGAACACTCAGTAACGAAATTCAACATTTCATTATGAGGATACTGATGTGTGACAATTATGATAATTATTGAAAAATAAAATCAGATTTAAAAAATAAAAACAATAAACTTATGAAACAACAAGAAACATTGTAGACAACTAATCCATCTATAACTAATTTCATTAGAATGTAAAAATTATAATAAATGTTCAAAATTCTCTTAATTTTCATCAATTAAAAAGTTTTTCGTTTAAATAATCTCCAACCAATTCAGCATTACCAAAAATAAAATCAGTGAACTAAAAACAAAGTAGGTAAATATAGCTGATTATTGGTTGGAGATTATTTAAACGAAAAACTTTTTAATCAATGAAAACGGAGAGCATTTTAAACATTTAATACAATTTCTACATTCCAATAAAATTAGTTATAGGTAGATTAGTTGTCTACGATGTTTCTTGTTGTTTCATAAGTTTATTGTTTTTATTTTTTTAATCTGGTTTTATTTTTGAATAATTATGACTTTAATAAATAAAATTGCCACACATTAATATAATTATAATGGAATGTTAAATTTCTTTACTGAGTGTTCAATTTTTCAAGGGTGTTTCACCCGAGAACATCCATAAATGGTTTATTTGCACTATAGATCCAACCATTGAAAATAGATATATAATATATCATATCAGGTGAATGAGAATTAAAAAGGGAAACGAGAAAGGTCAAAATATATAGGGTGTCCCATTTAAAACAACATGAGTTGGCATTACATTTCCTTAGTAAGCCCCCTAACAAAAAAAATCTGTGAGCCACTGAACTCTTTAATATTATATCTATCAAAAGTCTCCACAACGTTTTCTTATATTTTCCTTAATTAAGAAGTTATAGTACCTTGTATATAGTACCTCCACAACGTTTTTTTATATTTTCCTTAATTAAGAAGTTATAGTACCTTGTAGTTTTCGACAGTTTTCAATAATCGCCCTGTATCTTGCAACTGCAGGGAGTTACGAAAGATTTAAGTAGACTATCGTTACTTTAACAAAAAAAGGAGTCATGGCATCTCAACTACTTCTCTTCTATCTCTTCTAGCTTACGACATACCCTGCAAAACACACCAATTTGGGACACCCTGTACACTGGTATGCTCCCAGCTCCACTTTATACAGAGCAGTGCATCTTTTTATGTTATTATTACTCACTCGAAGTCTATCTTTCAGAATAAAATTCCAAAAAGGTCATCCACAAAGACAAGTTAACAAATTAAGTAAGCTTTTTAAATTAAGTTGAGCTTAAGTCGAAACTTAACATAATATTAAGTACTCAAAGGTGTTATAATACTCCAGTTGACACTGAACTTTTATTAAAACGATTGTAAAATTGGAACCACGATCTTGAAAATAAATTTAAATCCATTCACAAGCCTTCCCTATATTTTTGTATACGTTATGAAAAGTTATACGCCAAATCCAATTAGAGGCGCGCCTGGAACAAGCAGCTTAATAACGTCCGTTATTCCGAAATATGCACTTTTGTGAGTATTTAATTTAAAAAGTAAGTGAGCAGTTGGAAAACTAGTCAATTAAAAAGTGGAGCAAAGCTTTTAGCGTAACAAATTACTAAGCGAAAGAGAAAGAAAGATTAAAACACTTACTTGCCTCAAGTTGTTTGACCCGAGCGTCAGCAAAATGTCGGTCTCACTTCAAACGAATGTCTTAATCAAGCTAAAGAGAATATTCTTATCATTTAGCTGCTCTGGGTTTTTTTATATAGGATTTTTAATCAATTTTTAACGTTATTTTATTATGAATGTTGAATAAAATCGGATTGAGTTTTCAAACGTGCTAAAATAGAATGTACCTTATTTAAATCATAAGCATCAAAAAGTATTGATATTAACGTCGATGCAAATCATCCCCAAAATATCTTTTTACCCCTTTTAGTCGATAGGTTCCAAGAAAATACGAAACAAGTCTTCCATCAATTCATTTTGAGCATATGCTGTAATTGCCTTCATTTATGTTCTCCAAAATTCCTAATTCCAACAACTCAAATGTGGACATGCCTCTAACATGAAACCAACATTTGGAGATTTGTCTTCAGTTGCTGAGGGTTTTCTATGCCATGACTTGGATAAATTTTTCACTGTACAAGATTCGTTAAACTTTCCACTAATTTACTGACAGTGGACCTTGCTATGATGTTCTTTTGGAATAGAAATTATTATGGATTGGGGAACACTACCACCTCAACAGTACGTTCACAATACACTCCGATTTCTTGATTCAGAGTCGCATTCAGAAAATATGCAACGATAATAGATAGGGTGACTACATTGGTAGTCGGAGGCAGATGGTGCCAATCAGAAATAGAACCAGATGGTAAACTGTCGCTTCTACGTCAGTGTATCTTTCACTGTAGCTTTTCTATTACTGCTGCTCTTTCAGGGCCGGTTGTACAATCGAAGCTTAAGTGCTAGTTTGAATAACCCACCCTTAACTCTAAACATGTCAGATTTTAGGAGAGTCCGACAAAGTGCGGCTCAGAGAAATTTTCTTATGCTGGCTTCAACTCATAGTCCAGACGGGGTAGTATTAAAGGTGGATGTAAGAGCAGTAGGCGACATTTTTTATGGAATCCCTCAAAAAAATCATGGTTAATAATAATCAATTGCCAGTTGTTCGTTTGCCTAGAATCGTTGATCAAGTTTGGGATTCAATAACTCGGGATTAAATGATCCGAATTGAACGTTCAAAACGCCAAATTTTGTGTTTTTCCAAGTCTTTGAAGTAGGTTTTTTCAGATTTAAATTAAAATGGAAGACCGCACAGAAATCTTAATTGTTACTAGGGTGAAACTTTAACCACTTTTTCAAACTAACGTCTGATTCAGTTAAACCGAAAAAATTGTTGATTAAATCATTGCATATGATAGCTGTAACCTTCTAGTGTGTAAAAACATTATTGTAAGTTTAAACATTTTTTGTGGCATATCCCAACTACCAAAATGAAATTCTGAGAGGACTGAATTGTTATATAATAGTCGAATAGCGTTGTTTTAAGGACTTTTTATTTCTATTAAGCCTTTTGTTGCGATAATTTTGTTTTTTAAAGAAAATTGTTGTATTAAATGATTCTATAGTGACCTTAACAATATATGCTATAACGCATTATACGATCATTTCCTCTAAATTGATATAATACCTTATAAGCCAGTTTAAACAATATCAAAAATATCATTTTATAAGACTTTTATACTTATTGTATGAGAGTTCTGTAATATACTATATAACTAACAGCTACAACATTATAAAAAAGTTACTTAAGCTTGTTTTATTGAAGCTGTATAATGTTGTATAATGAATATTGTATAGCACTCAATTGCGTTGCATTATAAAATACTTTTTAGTTGTATAGTGCCTAAATATTCTTCGTTATAAAACAGTTATCGTATACCGTACCATTTGACAATAAAATATTGTTTAAGGCAGTTCTTTGGGATGAAATTGTTGCTTCATAAATCGCCATGTTTAAATAAGCAATTCTTGTACCGCTTTCGCCGCCATTATGAGCAATTGAGTTGGAAACATGAAACTTGGAACTATATTGAAAAATGTGACTTTATCATTATTTAAAGAATTATATTGTGAAAGAATATTCATATGAAGTGATAAACTATTAAAGTCATAAAAAAAGTATTTTAGGATATTCTATTTTATTATTTTTTCCAGTATCTACTTGAAACATAACCAGAATTGAAGCGCTTCATTTTCTTGCCAAATATATACCTATAATCTATCAGTAAAATTTGCGGCGCATAAAAATTTGTGCTATTAAACCTTCCAAATGAAATTATAATTTTTACTATCGATGTCCGCCCAAGCGGCCCAAGTCGTTTTGATAAGTCTCCATTTCTACAAATGAAATGTATGATGCACGTTCAAGTTGAAATATAAAAAAACAAATGCACTTATAAACTGCTAGAAGACAAAATGTTTTCTTTGTGCTCGAAATAACAGCATTCTTAAAAAATAAAGTGCATTATATAACCATTTTTTAAGACCTTCATAGTGCCGCTTCAATCCCATTTTATAGATGTGACTACTTGACACATTATTAAATCATTATATAGTAGCTGTATAAATGATTATAAGACAGTCATATAAGAGTTGTATACATTTTAATAGAAATGTTATACAACCAAACAGTTGTATGAAAATGGGCCCTTTTCAGTTGTATAAGGATCATATAATTGTTTTGTAGACCGTTATAAGAATTTAAGTATTCAATAGGATAAATCTTGTAGCTGTTTATACAGACCTTATAGAATTTAAAATGCTACTTGGGATGCCTTTATTCCAACAATGTTTATCTTTTCCACCTAATGTTTATTAACAATTGGATTACTCAGCAACTAAATAAGATAACTTTGTTGCATTCAGTTCGTGAATAAATAACGTATTATAAGACAAATAATGGTTTACATTGCTCCATGAATTGCATTATGATTCTGCGTCTGAAAAACAGCTGTTTTTTCATTTTTTTTCACTTATTTATCCGCTGTGGCTGCAGGGAATGGAATTTTTACATTTTGAACCACGGAATTTTATAGCAAATTTCACGCTTTATAACTTCGTTTCCATACATATGCACGATGAATTAGAAATTCGAGAAAAATTCGAAAACATGTTGAAAAACTGACCCATTTTGGTTGTTTTGGCTATAAACTGTTATTAGCACAGCCTAAAAACCGGTGGAGGCAACGGATTATAATTAACCATGATATTTGTAAGGGATTCCATAAAAAATCTTTCCTACTGCTTCCTTATCCATGTTTTGATAGTTTTTGGGCTAACCCGACTTGACTATTAGGAAAACTAGTGAGTTCTGTGATCTGATTTAATAAGATCAACAATCACCTAAACAATTTTAATCATCATTTCACTTTCGGTGAAAAGAATCTAAGATATTGATTTTAATTTCTCATAAAACTCTCACTTGTTATTTGAATAAGGCATTTTCTAAATTGGTTGTAGAGGTTTGTACTTTAAGAAAAAAATCTATTTATGTATTTGTAAATCACAATAATAATTACAGTGAATAGATGCATCTAAACAATGCATTGTAACACGTTTCAGAATATGGCATAACGTTGGTGAGACAATATATTTAATTTAAGCGTACAGTATCGAATGTGGAGAACAGGTAAGCGTGTACCATTAACTGCTACAATGAAGACCAATATTCACCTGATAATTGAGTTATTATTATATTCTCCCATGGTAGCTGCCGCTAATGGAATATATCTCCCAAGAACAAAAGCGGACAACTGAAATTGTACACAACGCATTTCGAAACAAACAACATCGGTTTGTTGAGCTGCCATAGCCGTAGGATCTAAACATTTGACAGTTTCAAGTGTATATGAACGATTCTAATGATTTATTTTGATCCTTTTTCGCGCCAGGATAAAGTTTCCTAATACTACTATATATCATACACTTGAAAACGATTTGGTCTTCATTTGCTATTTCCGAATCGTTAGTGATCGCATCGAGTTCTCATGGTGAGAGATTTTTCAGTTTGTTCAGCTTTCCACCCTATTCCTCTGATGTCTACCTTGTTTCTGTTTGTTCATCGACCTGATAAATGGGAAGTTTTCAGACGTGCCAATAGCTACATCAAAGAAATTCATTATCTATCAAAACAAAATCGAAAATACACCGGAGAATGTTGAAATAAATGTGAGAATCGTTACATACAAGGATTTAAAATGTTTCAGAAAGTTCAATTTCAATTTCATGGATTCAAGTTATATCACCTGTCACTTAAACTTGCTCTTCAACATTTTCATTGTCGGCAGCAAGAACAGCATCTTCAAAATCCTGAAAAGTTTGCTATTTGTGGATATTGCTTGAGCTGCTTCATGTTCACTCAAATTGCGTTTCATCTGTTGAATTCCAGGCATACTATACAGTGTTTATCATGATTTCAAGCGATTAAAAACAAACAAAACTATACCTACTAAAAATTTTCTTTCCGCTACTAGCTGTGAAGTTAACAATTATTGCTTCCTCTAGCCAACTGAGGAGTTGAATTTCTATTAGCGGTTGATAATTTTATATTATCAACATAGGTCAATAATGGACAAATTCAAATATTTTGAGAATTCAGGGATAGTAGGTCAACAAAAATTTGTGCAGTATAATTTTGTATACCCAGGAGATTGTCTTTAACATATTCGCTGCTTAAAATCACCTATCAAGATAAAATAATTTGAATAAAAATGCCAGTGTACTTGTCAGTCAGACGACGGAGTGAACGCTTCTCGTGGTGCGTTTGTGAATTATTTTTAATTTTTTTTAAATTTGGCTAGTAGTGGAAAAAATTGTATATATACCATGGTGTTGAAGACATTCATGAACCTCGCACCTCAGCCCGCTCGGGGTGAAGCCACTCGCGAACTTACCTTGGTGGTCGGTCAATAATAATAGTCTTCACTACCTTGGTGTATAATATACCATTACCAGCTTTTCATAAACTCGGCACCACATAACCATCAGAATGTCAAATTAGATAATATCAATTGTTTCTTCAATAATGTCAATTGGAGCTAGTCATATGCCTCCACTTTTGATCTAAGAAATTCCTCACCCTCTCCTTAGCTGACTGCTAAGCAAGGTTATTTCGGTTATGATGGAATTGCCACTAAATTATGCTTCATGTAATGCTGGGATGGGATGTTGGATCACGGAGGTGTGCTATAAAACATATACAATCCAGAGCTTCCGCAGTCAAAAAAGTGACCGGGTCAGAAATGGAATACGAAACTTCCCAGGCGATTGATCAATTCTTTCAAAGCAAACAACAGTGAGATCAATTTTATCGACCAAAGATGTGTGCAAAATGGCCATTCATAAGAGAGATATTTTGGAATCAATCACAGTAAAAATGTATAGATCTACACACTCATTGATTGGCAAAGAATTATTATATAGATCACAACATAGACAAAATAAAAGAGACGGATTGAAGCATAGGCGGTATCAGGCATAACGTTTCTGCGCAACCACCCGCGCATCGAGTCGCTGTGGTCGCGAGAACTACAAGACTTTTTACATAAGCAAAATGGAATAAAATACTTCAAAATATAATAAAGTACCTTTCACTTCAACATTTTGCCCTTAATGTCGATGAATATCATCGAATATCCTAGTATATTAACGTTTAAGTCAATAAAAATGGAAATATACAAAATCAATCATACTTTGGTTGATGTGAATCTGGCTTCTGTTTGTCAAAGTCAAAGTGAAAATGTCAATAAGAAATATTATTACAGGGTGAATATTATAAATAAATATTATACAAATGGTGAGTAGAATTTAAAATTAGTTTTACATATAAATTTATTTAGGATTTTAGTTCTAATGAAAGAAATAAAAGTAAGTGAACCTTTAAAATGTCATCACTAGATATAATTCGTCATGTATTGCAGAAAATTGTAATAGTGAATTTTTTTGTTCACTTCGCAATTTGTGGTAGGAATAAAACATTTTTCAAATCTCCATCTGATATTAATCAAAGTGAACAGTGGTACAAAAGTTTAGAACTTCCTTCTACATCCAATGATCAAAGCTTGTGTGAAGATCATTTTGATAATAGTGCATTTACAGGTTCATTATGCAAAATACTTATTAAATTTGTTAAATTTGTAATCCTTACATCATGTATCATAACATAATACACCACCAAAAGTAGTTGAACATAATAATAATACCCAAGCTTTTGAAAATACTGTATTGCCTGTATTAAAATGAAAGTTAAATTTTTTAACAATAATCATAGCCTCAAAGAAACTCAATTTGGAACATCTACCTAACAAACTATGTTTGGAATCTAGTACTTTAAGTAAAATAAATGAAACATGGAGTAAATAATTCATCTCTTAAGGAGAAGAAAATGTATTATATTAATAAAGATCTGAGTTATTTCAAAATTAGATCCAGCAGGCATAGATTTTTGAAAAAGAAGTACTGCAAGAAACATAAACTTTCGTGGACAATAACATTATCCATTTATAAAAAAGGACCAGAAGATGATGTTTTAAAACGTTTTATATCATTGCCCAGTAAATCTAATTTACAGTTACTTCTACGATCAGTGTCATTTGAAACTGGAATTAATAAATTTTTGATAGGCTTAAAAAAGGGTTGTGAAAATGAAGCATATTGATGAAAATTGTGTCTTGTTATTTGGTGAAATAGCTCTATAAGAACAATTGACTTTGGATGTGTCTAGCGACAAAGCTGTAGGCATAAAAATTGGAATTCTAGTAATTCTACTAAGGATAGGGTTAAACTTAGCTCATAAAAGTTTGTCACCTTATAAATTAAAAAATAATATAAGTAGTAAGAGGACTAGCGAATGAAAATAATTTTTTTTCTTTGTAACTTACGATACTGTGTTTTATTTATTTTGTTTAAGACCTGTTCCTGCCTTCATAGAAATGGAGAATCTACTTTTTTTTGTGAATAATTTTAAAATAATGTGCAATTTGATGCGACATTGGATTAACTTTCCTAAATATAAAGTAAGTATAATAAAAATATGTTATTTTTTGATTAATAATATATAAATATTTGATAAATTGATGGTAATATCGATGTGGATTATTTCTTATGTTATTATGTGCAGTTTTAATATAGTATATCAAAGTATAAGTGGATATTAAGGTATTTAAAACACGCACGACGGCAAAGCCGGAATGCTCGAAATAGAGCAAGTGTTTTAAAGACCAGTTATCCACGAATAATTTACGCTATTTTTTTTCATTGGTGCACTTTGAAATTATAAATACTGGTCTATAACTACTACAACAACAGGAAATGGAAATCATAGATGGAAATAAGAACTAAATGTCAAATGGTTGAATCCGTGATGTATATGAGGTATACCTTGCGTTGTCATGGAAATAAGAAAATCATCAACTAATTTGTATTTTGATGGAAGTTCAACCTTATTGAGTTCTGTGAATGTCAATAGTATTAATTTAAATACCATTTCCTAAGATTTTAAAAATCGAAATATTAATATTTCAAGCAATACCAATGGCATTTCCCATTTTAATTTCTAAATTTGACATTGTTAAATATTGTTCGAATAATAGTTTTGACGTTACAAACTACTCCTGTCAGATCAATGATGAAAAAATTGTCATTTAGACATGATTTATACCATAGGTTTAGACTTCGTTTCTCGAGTTGTTGATGTTGCCACGGTAACTCTAAAACACGCGCGTGTTTTAAAGTTCGATTCAAACACGCTGAGGCGTGCTTTAAATAAGAAAAATGGTTCACCAATAAAAAAAATTTTAAATTGTGTTGATTTCTCATTTATCTAAATTATGCGTCTTAAAATTGTTTATTAATTATAATTATTTCATGAGAAAAAATAAAATATAATTTTATTCTTTGTAATGAAATTATTATACAATAAACAATTTTTAGAGAAATTGTGAAATGTACCCACCCACAATCCAAACTAACCATTTTAAATATCCCGCCTTCAAAAATTAGTTCCACCAGTCCTTCCTGGGGCGCTTCGATCAACGTGATGCCCACGGTTACTACAGGGTCGACAACTGTCATTATATTATATTTCTTTACCTACAACCCCCCCTGTAATCAGTCAATAACACACAGTCGGTATCAATGTAATGACATCTATTACGCACTGTAAAAAAAACGCACAGCTGTAAAGTAAATCGCACGGCTTCCCTAGCAACATCTTAGCAACTGTCAATAGACGTCTCCCTTTTATTAAAAATTTACTATTTGAAAACATTAGATATGGCCACGTTTAACTGTGAAAAGCACAAAGGGCTATGTATATGTATTGATTATAATTGAAAAATGGACTTTCGATTATCAACAATATAATAATAATGATTAAACGTTAGTTCTTTACTGTGCTTCTTTCATTGGTAATAGAGTAATAGAGATGGAGTTTACCAAGCACCTTTAATTATGTAACTGTTATTTCTTATGCTTCTTATGAAAAATACAAGTACAAGTAGGTCGTAGGTAAAGTATGGTACGTAACTCGTGTTATAGAGCATTTCACGCACTCACGGAACTTTTCCATTCGTGCGTAAAATGCTCCTTACCACACACGTTACGTAATATACTATTATGGGTCACACATTTCATTATGAGCTTAAAAAATAGGTTTTTCCCATTGTGCACTAGACTATGCCTTACACGGGAAGTCGTGCAAGCTATGGAAATCATCTGAAGGAAATATTTATACTACTCTATTCAAGTTGTTAGGTATAAATATACACTCTCTAAGCTAGTAGTTCGTTTTGTAAAACTGTTGTTGAGGTGGATGGGACATTGTTCTTGTGATCTACAATGTTGGGCATTGTGATATGCAATAAATAGTCCTCTTAATTTATATTTTTAGGTCTGAAATTTATATATTAACGATACAAAGTGTATGCGTCAAAGGGACAACCGTCTAATCCGAGTAGACATCAATGCACTTGCAGGGATTATTTGAGAAACAAAGCCTGTTTTCGCTATTACCGGTCTTGTGTGTAACAAAGGGGTTATTAGAATCATAAACATAACGTGTTATATCTTCACACACTGGGCACAATGTTCCAGTTCATCAAATATGGTTTTACTCTCGATAATTTATGAAGAATACAGCTTTCTGTTTATTCAAATTTCAATTGAAAAGCTTGGCCACTAAGCCATGTGTATTAGATTTTCTTTTTCATCAATGGTTACGATGAAATTTCTTTCGTACTGCTCTGAGAATATGATAAGGTATAAATACAACATCTGAAGAGGGATGGATGAAAAACATCGAATCTTGCAAGTGCCTTTGTGTATTTTAATAGAGATACTAGGAAAGGTGGTTATGCCGATGTTAGAAGAATATATTATGCCGGCCTTGGTTCTCCACTATTTTCAATCAGTGCGATTTATTTTATGGATACTACTCTCCCGCCCTTTATCAAGTCACAAGCGGCTCAATTTTCCGTCTCCATAGATGATTTAGCCAAATTCCAAAATATTTTAAGTGCACACAACATGAATTTCATCATCCCCAATTCAATATTATGAATTTCGGACGACGCAAAGTTGTTTATTTTCAGTGAAATCAATCTTTAGGACTCTTCGTCGTCGAATCTCATAATTTTATATCGCCATATATTTTACGACGAATATTAGTTGTTTGTTCGCTATAATGGCATATTATATACTCTATTTTGATTTATTGTCTCATTAGTTCATTCTAGTTCTATATTTTGAAATTATTGTCAACATTTTATGACGGTACGTTCATTTCACGGAATATAACTAATTATCTGTAAACATGGATTTGTAATATGAAGTCAAAGTGATTATATCATAATATTGGAATAGTAAAATTAGCTTGATCGATTATTATGAATTAAATTTTGAAGCACAATTCATCGATTATTATATCGGTTATTCCGTAGTTAATAATGCTTATACAAATAGGAGTTCGTCAGGGTGGTTTGGAGTTCGAATAATTAATTATACAGGGTGTCTACATGAGATAGGGTAATATTCCAACTCAGATGTTATCGAAGCGGTTGTATACATACTCAATTTATTGGCTCTAACTATATTATAACTGACCTTCAGGATGATCTGTCGATTCTGCGGATTTCTTTCTAAGAAGATCAACACGTGTTTTCAAATGAAAATTGATAGGTGGTATAGATGCTAGAAGATCCCCATCCTCTCAGAAAGTTATGCATTAGCGCTATCTTTGGTATGCCCCTCTCTAGATCCGAGGTACACTTTCATCACAGGCAAAACTCAATTAAGTGACACTTGGCAATTGCAGGCAATGAAATGGCAGACAAACTGAGAAAAACTAAGGTCTCTGGAACTGAATTCACTAGACCTGAACCAGCCTTTGGAATACTAATAACTACAGCACTTGGTTGTACATCTTGGTAGATTCAAACTAAACATCAGAGCTCCCACATGACCAAACACAGCAAACACCTGGCCAAACCCTCGAAGTGGCTAGCTAATGGATGTTAAAACCTTAGTAGGGGCCAGATAAGGGAAGTGACAGGATTACTCACCGGCAATTGCACCCGAAAGAAGCACACGCACATGCACTTCGAAGGTGAAGTACACTAATTGAAGATATAGGGTGAAATTATTCATAGTCGACACTTGAGGGTCACTTATACTCAAACTCAACTTAGTTTGAGTTTAGCTCGAGGCGACTTTTCATATCCACAGTCATTACTCAAGTAATACTTTAATTTGAGTGAAGAAAGTTTGGCATCAATGTTATTATTAAGAACTTTTGGTTGCGTTTAGTTAACAATTGTGATTTATGATCGTTCTTTAACGTTCATCTGACATCTGTTGCATTGCATTCATATTCGAATTTGTGTTCGGTTCGTGTATTAGCACTCTGCAAGTATTTTATTCTCAGCTTAGTTCTTTACTGTTTATATACATTTCTTATTTGCTGCGTAAGTTTATTTGTCAAGCTAGTTATTTGATAGATAATTTCAGATTCTCATTTTCAATTTTTATAGTAGATATTATTTTATTAAAGTTCATTATTTCTTAGGAAAATAGAAAACAAAAAAAACTCTTTTGGTCTAGCGAAAAACTAGCCTTAAGTGAGCTGGTTCGTAGATATTCTTTTATAGAAAATAAAAAAATGATTATGCTAGCTTAGCTGGAGAGGAAAAGGCATGGGTGTCTCTGGCACACGAGTTCAATTCAAGCGGAGAGCATTTTTTCGTATAAAAAATGAATTGATTGATTAATTTTGCTTTTCACTACACCAATGTGATTAGTAACCCAGGTGAACGATAAACTTAAGCTTTATCATCATTTATATAGTTTACAAAATCAATAAAATCATCCATCATACTAATTTTCTCGAAAAATTTGAAACTATAACAGACAAATAACAACCAAACAAAATTTTGATATCGTAAAATGACAGTGTAAGGTACAAACGTGGTTTAGAGGTAAGAAATCAACTCAAGGGTGCTGGAATCTGTACTTATATTTCGCTCAAGTTACACTAAAACTCAACCTCACTTTTCGCCTGTTAAGTGTCTCTGCATACAATAAGGATGAGTGAAGTATTAGTGACCCTCAAGTGTCGATTATGAATTTCACCCATAGACACCAAGGACTAGAGCGCCCATGGGAGGATTTCTCCTAGAAGGACCTGAGGAAAATATTGTAAAACGTCATAAGGACTACTCGTTTTTTCACATAAATAGTACAAACAAAAGCACAAAAAGTCTAAAGGCTAAGGTGCCGAGGAATAAGCCTCTAACTGGTGATGCCGAACTTATCGAGCAATTATCAAAAAAAGCGACAAATAAATGTCACAACCAATGCATTAGCCACTGACAATGGCACTTGAATCTTGTAAATCCTTAATAATAACTTATGATTGAAATTGAAATTCAGTAGGCTGTAGGTAGCCTTACGATTTTTGTAACGATACAATACTTCAATAATGTTAGTGGGTAAATTATAGCCTTGACAGGCTAATTCATCAATCTTCACGTCCAGTAATTATTATTTTTCAACTAAGTTTCCTCGGCTAAAGCTAATTCGTTACATTTTATCCAGCAATTGATAATAGCCTGTTAATTAAATTCTAGATATATCCGGAATAACTGAATTTCCGTAGTCTTGAATCGATTTATCACTTTTTTAAATTAATTGAGCGTAGGATTTTTTGTTTATAGTTCCCAAAATGTTACCAGGTGAAGAAAAAAAATCCAAAATATATTTTCCATTTAAAAATAGTAATCTTAAGATACAAAAGAATAATACGTAACATGTATGGGAAAAATGAAGAATAAGATTATAACAAAAGATGTCACTGCAAATATGGGACTTAGGCAAGGAGGGAGCCTAAAGCTATGTGTTTTTTTCCTTCACATGGATTATTCCATTGATAAATACACAAAAGTGAGCAAGAAAGTGTGTGTTTTCAATGCGATTTTAGAGGTCACACAATCACTTTTAAATACAAGAGTTTAAATTGAGTTGTCCAAAGTGCTCAGAAAACTTGAGAATAAGGTCTTGCGATATACTCACGATGTTTTTATACTCGAAATTTCCCTTGCATCCAAAATTATTTTTCTAAGTCTGAGAACACCGAACAAGGATTGCATCCAATTTATAATATGGGTTTATGTTAAACATAGACGCTAGACGTCAATTTTTCACCAACATTTTATCACCTATTCGTTAGATTGACGATTAAATACTGTTAATGTATCCCACGACTGGATGCATACAATAATTAGGATGCATTTCTGCTATTTAAATAAAGAAATTGACCATTTATAGTTACAAATGTTTGAAACATTAAGTCATTTAATCTCTGACTTATTGGCACTTTGTAAATGTGTACCTCCATTAAAATCAATGAACTAATAGGTGTTAGCAAACAGGAAATATTATCATTACACACAGAACCATTTGTCATACACTACGATCAAATCTTCATTATTGTAAAGTCGTAAATCAACCGAATTCAATACAGACACTATTTTATTTAACGGGTTTTGCGGTGAAATTCTGTTTAGAACGCTTTATCGCAGCACAATTGTTCCAAACTCTAGGCTCTACTTCAATTGAACAATTAAATGATAATAAAGCCGACAATCTAGAGCTTTCGACGATTTGAGTGGGTATAATACCCAGTCTATATTGGAAGTTCGTTTAATGAGGACCGATACACGTAAACACAGAGGGTCAGTTAAGATTTATCGGGATAAGGTAAACTATATAAAGCAATCAGTATTATTCTGACATAAAGGTACTCATTTGAAGATGTAAACTAATGTTTATCAATCCCACTTATGTTCGGAGAAATGCCCAAGTCCTTTTTTGCTTCTGCATGGAAAAAGAACTCTCTTAAGTTATTAATCCGGACGCTGTCTGAGCCCAGGAACTGTCCTAGTTTGCACACGAACTTGCTTAGTTCGCCCAGAAACTGTGCAGTAATCCAAGTAAAATTTTGCCACAATTCGGTAAACTATTTTATCTACTCCTATTATATTATATACTAATTATTCAACTGCTTTTAAGCAGGTTATAGTATCTGTAAACGAACAGCGTGAGTTATAATAACTCACTGCTTATAACTCACTATAATAAATCGGAAATTCTTGAAGGTATTTACGAACCGAATATCAACGTGGCTCTGTACTCTGTACTTCTGTACAAGCACAAGCCGGTTGGGGAGTAATGTCACTTGTGACACTTGATTAATTTTGACGTTTTCAAATTAAGTTAATACCGAATTCTTATTATTGTGAATTTTGTGCTGAAAAAGATGAATTCAGATAGTGAAGATGAATTATTATGTACACCGCCAGAAATAAGACAAATAGCTAATGTTACCATACAGAATTTATTGCCTGAAAAATCCCAAAACAAATATAGAAGTGTATACAAAAATTTTCAAGATTGGTGTAGCAGTAAGGACATTAGGTCATCGTTTACAGAAAACGTACTTTTGGCATATTTTACTGAACTTAGCACTAAATATAAAGCATCGTCTCTATGGACTTTCTACTTCATGCTAAGAAGCACACTCAACATAAATAATGGAATCAATATAGAGAATTATTTAAAATTACGTGCGTTTCTTAAACGTCAATCAGAGAAACATGTAGCTAAAAAGGCAAAAACATTTACGCCAGAACAACTTAATAATTTCATAAATGAAGCTCCTGATGAGAAATATCTGGCGACAAAGGTAGATCGATTTCACAATAATTCAATCGTTTTTATCATTATATAATTTATTTTAGGTTGCTTTAATAATGGGCATTATGGGTGCTTGTCGTGCAACAGAATTATACTCTATGCAAATTACAGATTTAGAAGATCATGGATCTATTTTTATGGTCAGTGTACCAAATACAAAAACAAAAATTGCCAGAAAATTCACTGTTACGGGAAACTTTTATACCGTAGTTAAGAAATATTTAAATCTTCGTCCTACCGATATATCGCAAACGATATTATTCTTTAAATATCAAAATGGAAAATATCATTCACAAAGAATTGGCATTAATAAATTTGGAGCAATGGGGAAAGACATTGCTACATTTTTAAAATTACCCGACTGTAATTTATATACAGGGCATTGTTTTCGCCGCTCATCGGCAACTTTATTAGTAGATGCTGGAGGGGATATAACGGCACTGAAACGACATGGCGGTTGGCGATCAACTACTGTGGCTGAGGGGTACGTTGATGATTCCGAAAAAAATAAGAAAGATACCGCAAATAGAATATACAGTTCTATAACACCTCAACCAGTAACATCATCAACATATATGCAACAAACACAAAAAGAAACAATAAACTTCCATAATTCGGTCCCAAATATTCAGTTCACTGGTTGTTCAAACTTTACTGTTAATTTTATTAATAAACAAAATGAATAATCACAACTAAAGTTTTTAAAGCAATGTTATAGGTACCTATTAAGATTTGTTAATAAAGTTTTTGTCTGTACTTGTGTCTTAGTATTTATTGTTATAGTCGTAGATAAAGTATAGTATTCAACGAGCGGTAATGGTCATAACTCACTTGATGAATTACAGCACTCGCCTGCGGCTCGTGCTGCAAACTTCATCTGCGTGAGTTATGACCTACATTACCGCTCGTTAAATAATATACTATTCTCAACCACCAGAAATGCTGCACAGTTTCTATCTCTTCATAGCTTCAAAGGCAATCACGAACAGAATGCCGGAAACCTCTCTTTTCATACACAGATTCGGTAAATATCTATCATAATATAGGAGCAGCAGTCAGCAATATACAGGGTGTTTTCATATAAAACAAATGACACCACGTTTGCATGTAGATACCTCTTGGACAAAATGATATTGTGATTAAGGGGTCCAGGACATTTACTTTTCGATGTTTAGGGTGATAGAGTTTTGAAAAATTGAATGTCTTAATTCGATAACTTTAAAATGGATGGATAAGCTGATTTGACATTTGGCAGGTTGTTTTTAAATGTAAAAGGGCATATTTTGATGGAAAAATATTTTCCAATTTTTGATCCAGTGGTGTACATTTGGAAGACTATGTCACCTTTCCCCTCGCATTTTCTACGCCACTGACATTTGAAGCAATTTTTATTCAATTTTGTATTCCTCAATGGTTTTCACGTGTAAAACGAAAAACCTTTACGTATCAGAAAATTTCTAGTTTTCAAGATATTCAATGATTTCATGAAGTCTAAAAGATCACTTTTCAATAATAAACTTGAAAAAAAATGTGTCTTGTATTTTTTTCAATAACTACCAAGTACTCATGGTTGGAATATGTAACAGGAACTAATTTATGAAATCTAAAACATTCGGAGAAGATTGTTGAAAATATTTGTCCAAACCTGTGATTTTATTAATAAAAGAATTAAGCAGCCAACAAATTACAAGAGATGTTCAAAATGTTGTCCTTTTACATTTATACTTAATTTGCAAGGTTTTCTCATCGAAAATCGCATACCTTGGAAAGACTGGTGATTGCCGAGAATAATTGCTGTAGCTGCATGGATTCTTCCTATTTTTTTTTTAATAAAATCACAAGTTTGGACAAATATTTTCAACAATCTTCTCCCAATGTTTTAGATGCATTGCTGTTTCATAAATTAGTTCCTGTTACATATTCCAACCATAAGTACTTGGTAGTTATTGAAAAAAGTATAAGAACTGAAGTGATCTTGCAGACTTCATGAAATCATTGAATATCTTGAAAACTACAAATTTTTTGATATGTTTCACGTGCTAACCATTGAGGGATACAAAATTGAATAATTGCTTCAAATGTCAGTGGCGTAAAAATGGGAGAGGAAAGGTAACATATTCTTCCAAATGTACATCACTAGATCAAAAATAGCAACATGTAAAAGCAACCTGCCAAATGTCAAATCAATTTATTCATCCATTTTAAAGTTGTCGAATTAAAACATTCGATTTTTTGAAACTTCAACACCCTGTATTTCGAAAATTAAATGTGCTGGACCCCTTAATCCCTATATCATTTCGTCCAATTTTACGAGAGGTATTTACAGGCAAAAGTTGTAATTTTCATTTGAAAAAACCCTGTATATTAAATTATGTATGTCCAAAAGAGAACAGCTTACTCCCTCTTCACTAAACGCCAACTTCTATAGACATTGTCCTACTGTAATTCCATAGCTTCCTCTCTTCAACTCACTTTCTAATTATTTGCTGAGACTTTATGAATTAAAACAAATTATTATTTGAATTTCATGGTGAAGCTAGAAACCCAGAACTATAATTATTGATTTAAAGTCCAAATAGACTGTTGACCGCAAAAATAACCTTCCAAAACATTGGATGAGTCATTGCGATAATTCATCAGAAGAAGATTCTTTAGATGATCGAGACAACTCCTTTTGCTCATATTCAGACACTAAGCATGGTGAAACAAATAGTGATCCGACCCAATGGCAAATGGAAGTGTAGACTATATGATCCTTCAACCACTGACAGTTTGAAACGGAAATGATAAAAAAAAGTACGTTTTGCAACTGTTTATAAATAATGATCAGATGAAAGGACTAGCCCTGTTTCCCCGACTATACCTCAATATCATAACCATTATTCTCAATTGTTCTTATCTCCACAAGATTAATATCTCCTTCCAGAACCTCTCTCAAGTTTTTTTTGATCTGATCTCTCTTGGATGAATTAAAACTTTTTTTCGCTGTAAAAAGGAGCCAGGACAGTCAAGATCACATCTTTATTTCAGTTTGTTGATGTAATTTCGATTTAAATACTTGGAAGTTGACATAAAATCAATCATTTTTGAAGACATTTTCCATTTATAATAAATCAACTATTTATAACATGCAAAAAATAAATATCCACCAAATTCATTGTTAACGTAATAACAATACAAGCGAAGATTGAAAAGAAACTTATATCAATATAATCTACTTTGAACTTCCTTTCAAATTGTAGCGATTTTCCGTTTCCAGGGAAACTTGGTAACTTATGAAAAGTGGTATACAACAAACAACGTTCAAATAAAACTAGAATCGTTATCATTTTCGTATAAATATGTACAATTCAAGGAAAACCTGTGTCGGTGGCGTGTTATCGGCACAGCTGTTTTCACTGGGATTGATTTTATAGACATGTGCTAAAATAGGAGTTTTATCGGTGTTTCGAAGAATCTTCTAAAGTAGAACTACCAATGAATTATTCAAACCATTCGGTGTAGACCAGTCAAAGCGAGACTTTGTCGGTGATAAATTTTAAATTTTCATTTTGGAACGAGATGAAGTCTCAATCTTAACAGATAGTTCTGTCACGATGACTTTAATAGACCTTTTAGGTCTCAGTGAATGTCACCCCAAAAATCACATACACGATGACTGACATAGAAGCACACTTATGAATATATAGAGATGATAGATAGCATCAAAAAATCATCAAAACAAATATTAGGGGAACTAGACTCTAGTTGAGTTGAAATATACTCGAAAAGAGAAGTTTTGTTAATAACTTTGACATCAATAGAGACACGATCAAAGATACTGAGTCGACAGAACGATGTAACTGCAAAGTGGAACTATTCGTAATTTCCAAGTTACAGTAATGTCGAGGAAAACAATGAAGCATATGTGCTCGCAGATCAAGGGGAAGAAGTAGATACCGCAATGGCAGAAATATGTTGTTTGAATCGAAAGAGTGATTACTACATAACCCATAACACTTCGGCACAAGATAGATAAGGGAAAATCAAACCACAATCTAATGGAATAAACGTTTTGAAGACGTTTTAGTGACAACTTAAGCTATGTTAAACGTTTTCCCATGGAAGGACTATCTGTTTGTGATTCAACTACCAGAGCGCAGGGAAGGCAACAGTAAGGGCATCATGGCTGGGAAAATTAATGGGTAATGTGAAAGGACCGGAAAAGTGGAAAGGAGGGTAATTGGTAGGACGGTAGAGCAGAGTATGCTGTATGGCGCGGAAGTATGGGGTGAGAAAGCAGGGCTGAATGCAAGGGTTAGACCACTCGTGAAGCTGGTGCAGGCGTACAGGACAGTGGATGGACTGGGAGCAGCGGTGCTGTCAGGGTCCTATCCACTGGACTACTTGACAGCTAGAGCCAGACAGAAATGCTGGAGGGGTGCGACCAGAGAGGAAGTACGGGAATGGATGGATGAGGGAATGAAGAGAAGGTGGGATGAGTATGAGGGCGCGCTAAAAGGAGCGATTGGGAGCAGGAGAAATTGGGTGGAACGGAAATTCGGGGAGGTGAACTACTTCTTGACGCAGGTGCTCACAGGGCATGGGTCGAGAATGGGTTACGCTTGCAAGATTGGGAAAGGAGAAACTGGAGTGTGCGAGAGATGTGAAGTGGAGGATGATGTGAGACATGTGTTAAGATGTTGGAAGAACGAGGAAGTTTTGGAGAAGAGAAAATAAACTGTGAGGCGGTATATTGGGGAAAAAGTTGTGGAGATTATGTTGAGGGGCGAGGAAGAATGGATGGAGATAAGTGGCGTAGTACAGAGCATGATTAGATGAGTGGGGATGAGTCCACAATATTTAGATAATAAAATTCCTAGTTTTCTATTTTTGTTTCAATACTGTTCGCGAAATTGCGTCATAAAGTGAATATGAAAATATGTAAAAATATAAAAATATAACCTTGAAAATCTATTTTTTCATCTGGTATGCTACCTGCTGATGCCTGAGCTGTGGCAAGCCAGTTAACTGCTCCATTTTCTCCCCTCTTCCAGAAATATTCGTAGGACACGTTCAGTTTTGGTCGCATAAAGCAACTGGTCGCATTTAGGTATGACGTTGGTGGTTTAACAGAACAACGTTGACATTTCTCATAATATTTGGTTATCTGACACCAAAGTCAAGTTCGCGCTCATTATATACCTACGCTAAGAGAATTTAACAATTTTATGAACACCATGTGAAAGTAAACTGTCATCGACACAAAAGAGGGCGCAAATGACAGTGGTTTTTAAGTAAACTCAGCAACGTTCACGAAACGGTCGACTGCTACCTAAAGTTAAAACCTGAACGTTCTAAACAGCCGAGAATGATTGACCAAATTGGTTAGAAACGGAGTTGAGACAAATTTTTCTTGAGGTCCTTCGCGTAACTTTTTTGATGTCTTCGCCGCAACGTTAAATGACTAAATACTTGGGAATAGATAAAAAATTTAGTCAATTGGAAACTGTCAAAGACGAAAATGAGTTGAATATATTGTTGAAACTTTTGAAAAACCCACAGAGACTTACAAGAGAAATAGCTGGTGATATGACTGAAACATAGATATTGAGAATTTTTGAAAAAAGAGAATTACCATCCACATAAAATTCATCCAGCTCAGGAACTATTTGATGATGATCCTGATTGTTGATTGGAATTTAGTAGAATGATTACGAATAGATGCCAAGCAAATCCGATGTTTTCCAAAAATATTATTTCCTCCGATGAGGCAGTATAGAAAATCCGCACTGGATAAGGGAAGGTCTCACCTATATTGCTGATTAGATAATTGAAAACCGTTTCGAAGGCGATATCATCCGCTACCCCTCCCCATTTGAAATTTTTTAGGGGTAGTTGAAACATTTTAACCAAAAAAGTGGGTGATGTTTCGTTTGAATTCATATAATGAACGCGTCCCTTACTTTTGAGTCCCCCTATATATGAAAAGAATTGATTTTTATTATTTTTTTTTTGTTAAAAAACTTGTAGAAAACATCTAATCAAAAATTTGATACCCACCAGTTGCGGATATATAGCAAATCCTAATAACGGAAAAGCTTATCTCCAATTTCTTGCTTTTTCCACATTTACCGAATTTTCAACTGGAGCATTGGTGTAATATTAAATTATTGATGTTGAATGGCTTGCTCTTTGCCAATATTGAGTTTTGTGCAAAATTTATGACTTTCAACTATTTCTTATTAGGAGGAGTCACAAGACAGAATTCGAACTGGTTCTATGGACAATTTTATACGTTGAAACACTATGTAGGACCGAAAATAATGCTATAAGAATGTTAACTTTATAAGCTATAAGAATGCTAACCAAAATACATGAAAGTTCAATCAGTTTCAATGATTTATGGTGAGCCTTCGCTAAAATGTATTAGAAATACTTTAAATGTGACCTAAAAAACGTAGATCTGTTTGATGGGGATAGCAGATGTTTAAATAATGCATTCTCAACCTAATCTAGTTGTGATATACTTTCGCCATCCCTACGAGAAAATTGGCATAGTTCGTGTTACATTTTCCATCCAATATTTTCATGGACTAATTTGAAACTCGGATGGTTATTAATTTAAATATAAAATCCACTTTCTGATCACAATAAATTTTGACTTCCATAGATATAAAACACACTGATAGGCATTTGTATTTTGTGTCCAATCGCTCTACAGAGTGGTGCAAATGTAATGATCCAAACTGAAATAGAAGATGCGCGATTTCAAAATATTGTTAATAAAATAGATACATGTTGCCAAACTTGAAATGGAAATACTGTTTTTTTTTCAGTTAATACACAGCTACCCATTCGATATAAATATCAAGAGGAATGAGATTAAGAATTACCTCCATAGCCCTGCTAGGTATGGTTTTCATTGCACCTGCTATGTTTAGATATGAGTAATTGAGCTATGACAGTTCTGGCTCATGGCGGAGGCACTAACATGGTAAACTCCATAAGAAAATCATCGAAAATGCTAAGGTTCCAAAACTCCGAAATTGGACTCCAAGGTGGGTTCACACCGACGGTGCACCGACCAAGCGGCGAGCGGACTGGCGAGCGATGGTTTTTATGCGCATGCGTTAGTACACTATTTCGGGGTATGGCACAAGGACCTTTACGACATCTGAATGGAGATAGAATATAGACCCACGCCCAAATGTTTAGGACCTCAGAGTCCAGGCCCACTTCCCAAATTCCAATACCCAAATGTTTAGGACCCCCAAATTCAAAAAACCTTCCCACTCCCCAAATTCCAATACTCAAATGTGTAGGACCCCCAAATCCAACCACCCACCTGAAGACGAGGGTTGTCTTAAAAATGTTGCATATAACAACAAGCCTGTCAACAGATAGCACACGCCGGTTTGCTTCCTTCGCAGGCAGCGCAACGCAAGTGTAGAGAGATATTACCCTAAAAATCGCTGCGAAAGCATAGTTCTCAAGTCATCAAATATATTGCCTGGCATCTCCATTATATCATTAAGGATGAAAGTGAGAAAAAGTTTGAACAAAACAAATTACAGTGTAGACACCAGCTAGTTTAAAAGTTGTTTTCTCCTTTTTTCATTGTATTAAACGATCGTTGCGGAGAAAATTGGTTCACTTCAAGAACAAAAAAAGAATTGGAGGAATTCTCGAGGAATTTTTCTGCTGTCACTCTTGTCGTTGCCACCACATGTAAAAGAATTCGCGGCGGGATTTGTTTAAAGACGCTTTGCACTCGAAAAGATACAAACAAAGCTCTATTTAAATGGATATGTAAACGTGACTGTCTGAAAACTGCAGGAAAAATTGAGTTATAGGGAAAGAACGGCTTATTTGGCTTAGGAAAACATTGTATTCAGGTCAATAATTACATTTGTCCGACACAAAAGAGTGAGCGAAGTGAAAAATAATTCAAATTTGTCTCAAATATGCTCTGCTCTATATTATAATGATAGGAGATCAAATTAAATTGAACGTATGGTGTGACATTTTTGGTGACCGTATTGTTGGACCATATTTTACTGAGGAAAACTTAATTGGGGAGGCTTATCTACTTTAAAGAGGAGCTATGATACTGAAAAAATACGAATACTAGATAATAATGATAGCATGTCAAAAGCTTTGCTGGCGTTTGAACAAATCATTTGCTGATCGGTGGGAGAGGTGGACATAGGAGGAAGAGGGTTACATATTTATATTCAAAAACATATTAAAAGATAATAATTGTTGATGTTATTCAATGGCCAGAAACAATAAATATTTTATTTGATCCACGTCAAATGTGATACGTTTCGATCCTTCACAATTTTTTCAAACACCTCAACAGATGCGTAGCAACTTTCTTGTTGACATTCTCCATGTCAAAATAAAAAACTCTGCAATACCGCAAAACTTTCGGTACCAAGAAGTTTTCAGTGTTTATCATTGTTGTAATGCGAAAGAGATCATTGTGGTCACATGTGCGGCCTACAAAACTTTTCTTAGATGCTATTAACAAATTTTGACTTGGAAAACTCTGGGTTGAATAGGTTGTTGTGGACAAAAATTGATAAAAATAACTGGTCACGCGTCCACTAGTTTAATTAAGCCGTGTTTACAACTCGACTGGAAATGATACAGTATATCCCGAAATAAACAGTACTGAACTTGTAATCATTTCATTGTTTCACGTAATACATATAATTGACACTTTATTACATATTCAAAATGTGCTCCCACTCGCTCATGACAGACTTCATACCGATGTTCCAAATTTCTTGCCACGTTATGGAATAAGGGTTGTCTCGGATCCGCTAAGAAGACTTTAACGGCATGCTTTAATTCATCGATGGTTTGTGGCATCGGTTTGAAAACGGCAGGATAGCAATGCGCCAAATGTATGCGTCTGGAGAATGTGAAGGATAAGGGAAGCCAGCAAGTCACGTATCGCACAAGTGTACCATTATGTTGGCCGATTCCCTATGTGCGAAAATAATGCTCTACCAGAAACACCTTTTCCTATTTACCTAATACCATTTTTAACAATTAGGACCCACTAATTAATTCTTCAAGGTTTACTTGACAGGTCTATACTCGTTAACTTGGCTATGACAGCGCGCACATAGAGACACCTATGTTTCAGTTTCAGTACTATTCATTTTGGGCAATACTGTAGTATGGAAAAATCAAAAGCTGCTTAGACCATTGGAAAAATCAAGTACAATACCATTTGAATTATTTTTTATTAGATTTTTTAATGTTTATGTGAGCCTATTTAAAAATTAAGTGAGTCTTTGTAATAACCTAGTTGGCAATAAAAGAAATAAACCAGAGCCAGACAAACACAATATTTCAATTCGTCTCTTGTGTGTTGTTGTCGAAAAAATAATTACATAAAACGATTTACAACCGTCTATTATCACCCAGCTAGGGTCCGCGCGAAAATAAATGCATTAAATTATATAAAAACCTGATTAAATTTCTTCGTGACATGCAATATAGACACAAATCCATCTGTACAAAAAACTTCGCCAAAAAACATCATTCATCACTCTAGTTGACAGAAAAGTTCAGTAATTGATATTGTTAGCGTATAATCAATCATGAATTATAAGGGATATGTATACTGAAAAAGTTTGTCGCACTATTCGTATTTTTAACAATTCTCTATGAAGTTTCACTAACATTTTTGGAAAATTTTCCAATTTTCATTTCAATCGTGTAGGTATAATTGCATCAAAATATGGAAATTCCTATAGAACTTGGATCAAAAAGGGAATGGGGCGTTAATTGGAACAAGAAAATAAAAATTTCGCTCAATCACAGCTTCCTGTAACAATTGTTATATTTGAAGCGTGTTATAAATAAAAAAAGGTAGAACGTGTCGCGGGACACACGGTAGGAACTTTAGTTCCTTTTAAGCAAAATTATGTAATACATCTGACGCTATAGATGAACATTTTGCATATTCCTCGGTGGTCGAGTAGTAAGCAAACCTCTCACGCGGTAGACCCAGGTTCGATTCCCCGTGAAAAAGCTTTTTTTCATTGTTAATTTTATTTTTAAATAATTATCCTGCTTGATATTAATAACGACAGCAGGTAGACGTTTGAAATATTTAGCAGAATATTCATTATTATAGATAATGGTACGGTATCCTTCATGAGGGAGTCCGACTGGCAACATCTACTTATAGCAGCATCGTATTTTTAAAAAGGGAAACCGTAGCATTATACAAATTGGACATTCAAGAACTGTACGTTTACCACAAAAATAATAGTGGAAACATAAAATTGAATTGTTAAATTTTTAATTTGAAGTTATATTACAGTTTTAAGAAATTTTTATTTCCTAGATTTTTTCTTAAGTGGGTCGTATATTTCTATCAAAATATGCCCTTTTACATTTAAAAACAACCTGCCAAATGTCAAATCAATGTATCCATCCAATTTAAAGTTCGAATTAAAACATTCAAGTTTTCAAAATTTCAACACTCTGTATTTAGAAAAGTGAATGTGCTAGACCTATCCTCATATCATTTTGTCCACTTTTACGAGAGGAAACTACATGCAAACGTTGTAATTACCCTTATCGTTCGAGATGCTTATACCGAATAAAATAATTTAAATTTCTTCGAAATGAACGAAATGTCAAAAGTGACATTTATACTTCTCGATCAGTTTAATAGTTATTTATGATATGAGTGTTGAAAGTGAGGTTTTATTTTGTGAGTGGAAACGTTTGTGAAATGAGCGGAGCGAATTGAACAATTTCACGAACAAAATAAAATCACTTTTAACACAAATACCATACAATGTTTTTTGTACAACTTCCCTATTTTGATAATGAAACGAGCGAATTTGCAATGACAATAAATTCAAAATGCATTTTAGTATTCAAATAATCAAAAGATTGTTGTGAATGGCAGACGTTGCCAACGTTATGATTACTAACAAATGAGAAAAGACGCTGTCATTTGAATTTCAGTGTTAAAAATACTTTTAACACTAGTGTTAAAAGTATTTTTAACACGCTGCTATGTAAACAATCGTTTTTAACATTGTTTGCTATCATTAAAAGTGTCACTTTTAATGACAGTTGTACAAAAAATATATTTCGAATTTTGGTGAAATTGTTTTTATGCTATTTATTACTTTTCGACGTCTGAACGGTAAGTAAATCACTTACCGACGTGTTAAACAAAGTGTTAAAAGTAAACACAACCCACCGTCCTGAAAACCGATGCTGTAAATAAACAAAAAAGATCAATTGCGCAAAAAAAATTATGGAAATAATAATAATAAAAATGTATCCGAACAAATTCAAGTAGATCACCAGCACTGCGAATACCAGCTTTGCATAAAATTTTAATATAGCATCGGTGGTTCAGTGGTAGAATGCTCGCCTTCCACGCGGGCGGCCTGGGTTCGATTCCCGGCCGAAGCATATGAATCGCTGCTTCTTAAGCTTCGTAAACGAGGGAGAGACTCAGTAGAGAGCACACGCACGCAAGCAAGGCACATAACGAAGCAACGTAACATACCGTAGCGTAACGGTCAGATCTTTTGCGTCGCGACCCCCGGTCGCTCAAACATAACCTGACGTAAAGAAGTAAAGTTCTAAAAATTGATAATGACTAATGAAAAGTTGGTAAGAAGGGGAGTTAGAACAAATTGGTTTTGGATTAGATTAATTTTTATAGGAAGACAATTATTTACTATATACTATATTTACTACTGGAAATTTTCTGGGACACCAGGAGTACCTACTCTCCTTTACTTCACACTTAGATGATATCTATTCCCATGTAAATTGCCAAGTCGCTGGTTTGTGTGGGAGAGTGTGTGAGGGACCGTCTCCCGTCATGAAGCATGCTAGGTGGGGGTAACGGCAAGTTTGGGGTGATATTGGTGGTACATTGGCTTCTCCGAAGATTGTTTGTCTCCTCGAGTCCAGTGCCTCACAGTCAGATAAGATATGGCTTACGGTCTCGGTCTCCATGCCACAAAGTCTGCAGCTGAGGTCCCCGTTATATAACCCTTTTTTATGCAGGTGATCTTTTACCGGAGTATGACCCTTTAGGTAACCTGTAATAATCCTTAGCGTATTCCTACTGATATTCAGTAGTTCTTCGGCCCGCTTTACACATGTTTACACATGAAGGTTTTACTGTGTACCTGCTTTGGAGTGTTCCTCCACTGAAGTCTATGTTGGCTTTGTACCGATTTTTGTATTTGCCCTCGGAATACCTTCTTTGTGGTCCCAAGAGCTGGTTCTGATCCAACATATGCTGTTGCCGAACCTCTTCTCGCGAGTTCGTCAGCTTGTTCATATCCAGAAATACCGTTATGTCCTGGCACCCACACTAATCTTACTACAATGTGGTCTACTAGTTCATTTAGTTCTTCCTGGCATTCTTCTACCAGTCTGGATATTACCTTGCGGCTGTTTAAAGCTACAAGGGCTGCCTGGCTGTCAGTTAGTATGTTTATCTATGAGTGTCAATCCTATGTTTGTTAATTCTGACACATTCTAAGATAGCATAAATATCTGCCTGAAATACAGAGGTATGTTCTCCTAGTGAGAAGGAGCATCTTGTGTTTCTCATTCCACTATACATCCCTGCTCCTGACCCTTCCCCAGTCTGTGACCCGTCTGTGCACCAGTGTACCAGGTCTCTTCTCGGGAAAACTTTTGCTTGGGTCCTTTCTGTGAGGTATTTCTATCTCATATTTGGGACTGGGGAGAAGTTTAGTGGCCATATAGTCTGTTTTCATATTTAAAATGGCTCCACTTATGATGTCCTTAATGGATACGTGTCCTGATCTAACTATTTTGTTGCTCAGGTTGCTTTGCTGCCTGCTGTCTATTGGCATTACATAAAACCAAGAATTAAACTTATTGAAATTCTTTATTATTAAATAATTTAATGAAACTATTCAATATCGAATAATTCAATGTAATTATGTTTATTTTTAAAACAATGTAGTGAGTTATTATTTTATAGTTGTAGAATAGTAAATAGACACGCATGGTCATGAACATGAGAAGAGATCACGTAAAAAGGATTTTTGACCTAGCGAAGTATGTATATTTGCTGATGAAGTATACAAGTGGGCATTCAGATGTATTCTGATGTATAATAGATATATTCACATACATTCAGATGTATTCAGTTATATTTATATGTATCCCTTGTCATAATTAGTGATATCAGTTAAGTTATCCAATTAAACATCATGCCAGTAAATCATGTTATTTTCATATGCTTATTCCAGCCGCTCCTAAAGGACCCGAACTCAAACTGTTCCATGAAGACCTAGCATACAATAAATGAAAATCCTGCCATACAACAGATGGAGATCCTGACATACAATACATGGCGATCCTGCCAAGCTTTTCCTTGGGGATGAATTCAACAGTGTCTGGGTCTGGGTCCTGGGCAGGACACTTTCGAACAAAAAATTGGGTCTATTTACGGGATGTTAAGGAGGTAACAGTGCGATTGCCCAGTTAATGTGTGCCTCCGGAGAGAAATTACATGGAAAGTTCTCTAGACTGATCAGCTAGCAGATCAGCCTCAGAGATCTGAAAAGTTTGTGATGCAAAGTTCCACCTCATTCGATCTAATTTAATCTATCAGTATAAAGTATAGTGTCTAACGAAATAAAATGCCTAGCTTCCACAAGAAATAATGATTTTAAGCGATTCTAATAAAAATCGACATTTCTGGATTATGTTTTTTTACAAAAACAAGACCATAATTAGGAAAAGATCTTTTAAAAAAGATTAACCTCAAAAGGAGCTCTCGTAGCACAAGTTCCGGTTGTCTACACCGTTACTTCCAGTTTATAGGGGTCCAAAGCTATATAAAAATTAATGTGTCGGAATGATCCCGGCTGAACGTAGAAGTTCGTTCGAGCGTAACGACGCGTCGAGACGCGTCCATTCGACTGTCCGGTTTGACGGATTCCTGCACCGCGTCGTTATAATAGTAAATCGGATGTCCTGTTTATTTGGAATTGTTTAACTTCCGGTTTATTTACGCCTTGCTGATACACAGGAAAAATCGGTTATAAACGTCATTTACATATCACGTATTTGGTTCAATGGCGACCATAGCTTGTGATCAGTGGTGTACAAGAAATTGTTGTCACAAAACGATTAAATGATTCCAACAAATAAAAATTTTATGCTACAAATGTGAAGCATTCAATCATACAAAAGCCTCATAGTAATATTGCAGATTGTCGAACATATTTACATATTTACAAAATATATCTTACAGACCTTTCAAAAATATTTTTTTCCCGTCTTTTTATCCAATGTTCATTTAGACCACATCTCGCTTTCGCAGCCATGATCAATCACAGTTCTAGCCAACTAGAAGTGAAAAGTAGCAGCATACCAATACAGGCATTGATTGGAATTGGTTTGTGATGGTATGGTCATAATATTTTTTGTTATAGCATTCATGCTCCGGACATAAAACCAGATATGCAAACAGGGTATAAGAAAGTTATGATTTATCAAGAAGATCTGGTTGTTATTAAAATATCAGTTCCAGGATAAGAGATATGGAAGAAGGAGAAGTACCGCAACATAGAAATGAATTTTAAATTGAAAAAACATGACGTGGATCATTCTAATAGTGGAATAGGAAAAACTTACAATAAAATGGTCAAAGGACGTGCAGCTTGATTAGGGACAAATTTTTGTTGAACCTAAAAGCATAGAGCAACACAACAATTACTGGGTGTCCAAGAGTAGCTGAAAGTTACAGTGAACCTACTGATACTGTTGATTGAGGAATTAGCTGGGAATTATAGCACCTTCCATGATTGGTTATTCACCAATGAAGGAACACTTGGAAAAATAAAGCAAAAGCAACAATAAAATAATCCATTCGGCTGCAGTGTTATCAAAAAGACTTTGTCTGGCGGATTTGTTGAAAAAATAGAAAAAAGTTAGTACTGAATAAATTTCATAGTTAAGGGGCATCTACCAAATTCGAACTTGCACAATTATGCTTTGTATATTTTTTTGTTTCCCTACGTCCTCACGTTTAAGTTCACATAACGAGAATTTTATTAGAAATATGAAAGCTCCGCAACATGTAGGTAGCCATAGCCATAGCCATAGATAGATTTTTATCCGATATTTTAGTGGTAGCAACCGAATTTCAATAAGGAATTGAACGGTCATAAGTAATTTGAGGATTCTGAGATTTTTATATAGTATTCATAAAGCTTCAAATTAGACCCCTTATAAATTAGTTTTTCCATTCAATCCATATTTAATTCTTTACAAGGGCTTAAACTTTGCTTAATATGTGTATTTTTCATATTTTTTTCAACAAAATTTGGTTAGCATTTCAAAGTTTTTATTCAATGAGAACTCTAAGTTCAACATTAATCTACATGATATATTTTTTCCTTAATTTTCAATACATCCATTACTTCAAAATTCTTTGCCAAAAATACTTCGATATTTTGTCAAGTCGCTGCCGATAGATTCCCCTTAATCGAGGAGAAACTTTCTTAACTGAGAAAAACTATGTATGTTAGCGCTATAATTATCCATTTCAACATTTGTTTTGTCCTTAAATACTTTGGTGTACTTTTCTAACTTCTATTTTTATCGGTGTATATTCGTAATTGTTTTGCCCCGAGCACTAACTTGTTCAACGGTCCACCGATGTAGGGTGATGAGTTTTCATTGATTAGCGGCCACAGTGGCTGGCCGCGGGCAGAAAAACGATTGTTTTTTACATGTCGATTTCCGATCGTTTCGATGTTGATATGCATACAATCAATAATTAGAATAATGCCATTTTCCTCCTGAATAAAATTAATCTCTAATTCAATCCGTCGGTTGGTTTATCAACATCGAGTGGAAACGCACAAGCTTCAAATAGGAATATTTAAATATTTTTTATGATTACTGCGGGAATGGTTTGTTTATTTTATAAAAATTTTGAATTGGTTTGCATAATGATAAACTTGGTCCTTTTTTAGACAAAATAAACAATTATATTATACCGTGGTTACTTTTTTTATTATGAACCTGTTCATCTACAGGGTGTACCAATCTTACGACAAACTTCGGTAAATGGGTTATTGTGAGAGATATAAAAAATGTTATCAACAAAAATAGTAGATGTTTCAAAGGTCCATATTTTGAAATTATATCGAACTATACATAGTGCTGCATAACTTCGTGAAAATCGTAGGTAAATCAACGCTCTGTAGCTTGTTGTACATTAAAAAAAATGTATTTTGCCAAACAGAGTTTCGTAATATGATGCAATATCTCCGTATCCCATTAAATTCCAATTATATTCTTCCTTGTATACAGGGTGAACGGAAACTCGAACCTGTCATTTTCTTTCTTATTTCAAGAGGAACACCCTGTATTTTATAGCAAGAATAAAATCTTCGATTATGTAACTTTAATTTTTGTGGAGCATTCCCTATACCCAAAGTTTATAAAAACAGAGTTACTTTGTAATATTTATCGTAAACTATTATTATTGACCTATTATGTGAAAGCCATAAACGTTGTATGTAACAAAAAATTCTAATTAATAATAATTTTAATGAATAATCCATTCTAAACGAAACTAGCCACCAAAAGTATAATCCTAACCGTAATATTAAACTAAAGGTTCAAATTGTTCACCGTTAACATCAATGCAATGCTGTAAGAGGGGGCCCAACTGATATAAACATTTTCAAGTACCTACCTACCGTAAAAATTAAGAAAATTGGTATGTGTTACTTCAATTCAAGCATACTTGAAGAAATTTCATAATTTGTACAGCCAAGTCCTCAGCACCTTATCCTATTAAGGTTCCGCTCTTGGTAGTACATTTTATGTGAAGACTCAAGACCCTTTTCCTAAGGAAACTCTTCCTTGGGCGCCTTAGCTCCAGGAGTTTATATCCTCAGTAAATTCCTATTCATAGACTTTGTGTAAGGCTATTTCTTTCTCTTCCTTGCACAACTGGCAATAAGCTTCACCTCTATATATGTCAATGGTAACATGAGGATGTAGTGACCACTGACTAATTCGGTTACATCGTTTATTTGATCCCTACTTGATATTCTCTGTAACTGCCAATGCTCTAAAGTTATGTGTGCTCCACTTCAGCTTTTCTTTGATCTGTTTTTGGCAACCAGACAAATGAACCATAGGTTATGGTAAAAGAAAGTCGGATGAAGGAAAAAACATGGTAAAACGAAAAAAGAGTAGTTGCAATCTGTAGATACCACGATCAACTTTAAAGGTCCATGGCTCAGAGACCATTCAAACGATTGAGTTCGTACAAAATGAAGTTGTAAGCTATCAAATCAATTCTGAACTACTTTCCAGAAATACTGATCATAAGAACTTTTCTTGAACTTGCCCTTTTTCAAATGAATTCAAATCCCATAAAGTGACTAACCAGTTCTTTGTTAATTTTGTTCAATTATAAAATATCATTGTTAAAAATAGAAACAACTCCAATCATTCTCACAATTTCGAAATGTTTTGTGTCATAAAGTCGACTGAGGCTTTAATTTGCTCGTTGACATTCTTAAAATTAAAATTAAACAGTCAGTAGTCAAAAGTTTCGAGTTTTCGCGCTTTTGTCCCATTGAAAAGTCGTTCTGTTCATGTCATCTTCCGTCCCTTCATCTAAATGGAGTAAGAGAAGTGATAATAAGCGCTGCAAAAGACAAAACGTGTGTATAAGAGGTGTCAAGGCGAGGGTTTATATAGTGGGGGTACTTAACTGTTTTTAACGAAATGCTTTAAAAAAAGACGTGATTTCTTGTTTTATGAAGTTGTAGGAGTGATATTTTATGTAACAGTTACTAGATTTTTTTTGAAAATAAACAATTTGAAGCTTTATTAGCACTAAAAGAAGGAAAAAGAAGAGGAATTTAATGACCTGATTTCAAATTATTGGATTGGGGGATAGTTTTGTTACAACTCTATTCGAAATTACCGCAAATTCTACGATGTTTCTGTACCCACTACAATAAATTTCAGTTAAACTATCGGACAAGCAGCTCGACTAATAAGAACAAAGCAAAGAGTAGATATTGATTAAAAAAGGAATGATCAAAGTTTTTCAAGAGATTCTATCACCGAGAACGTGAGACCGGTTGTAAGAACTCTTAGTGCCTGGAACAAAAAGTCTGCTGAATTTGCTAGCAACGTTTAACCTAATTGTTTGAATGGCGCTTTTTGTTAGTTTTGAGACCTTTCAGTCGATAGGTAGTCGTGTGTAACTTGAAGTAAACTTTCATTTATTTCTATTGGGAAAAAAATTGTCTTTTTGATACGAGTTTATTTTGAAAATTACGTCACACGCTGTCGGCTACATGCGCAAGAACATACCGTGGTAAATGTATCGTGATCTCACCCACAAACTGCTGTCGTGGTGATTTTAGACATAAGCACGAGAAAATAAGTATATTGAACATTTTAACAAAATCCATAATCCATGGTGAACAAAGACAGCCAAGCTTAGAAATCGCCGTTCATAAACGACAGCTAGAAACGTCACTTTTGGTATAAAAATTTAGCTATTTTTGTTATAAGATTAATTACTTCGGTGCAAATTATGGAAATTGTTGAAAAGGAAATTGATCGATTGTATGGTGTATGTATTTAATATTCAAAAAGAAATACTAATTTTTTCTTACATATTGATGGAATATTTTCAAGTAAGAAATTCGTAACCTCAGCTCATTGACATATAAACGTCAATGCCTCAGCTAAGCTTTTCCTTTATCTAACAACAAAGAGCCATAACCTCTAATTGCAGTTGAAAGCTGAACAGCATTGTCACATTGCAAACTATTTCAAAGTTGGTAAAAATATTGACATGAAAGACGTAAAAAAAACTATCACAGTCCTATATTATTAACATTTATAGGTTTGTGCAGTATATTAAATAACATAGTAGTGTATATTTTGAAAACATTAACGTATATGTATTTATATGTAGAATGGATATTAGCTACGATCTTCATCACTTAATTATAATGTAATTCAAAAATCTGACAACGCTGTGATATTTTGCTCTACTACCCATTTGAAAACGTCCAACTTCCGTTAACATCAGAAAGTGGTCAACGGAAAAGATACAGATTAACGTTTCAAAATTTTTCGTTCACACTTCCAATCGTTTGTAAACGAAACCTTTGCTGAACGTAATATTACAGAATAGACGGATCCAAGGCTTAGTACTGAAATATACAGTGAGAGTAGAAACTGACAAATAATCTGGGGGCAAACATTTCAGGTATTTTTCTTTGAACTGCCAATATAAAGGAAGTTGGGAATGCAATCATTAAAATATGTTCAGACAGCCAGGTGTTCATTACCCAACCAAAGATTTCTTATGGGAGAGCTAAAATTTCTTCCTTTTGAAGTTATTCATATGTGCTGTTAGATATGGAATCAATCCTTCATTTCTAATAAATTGCCTTTTGATCCATTTAGAGAGGCTTTCAAAGATTGACATTAGATTTCTCGAACAATAGTAGTTTAATAAGTAATAATTATTCTTCAAAACTCATTAAAAATATTTAATTAGGGTGCTTCATAAAATAATACCGCATGAGCTGAATTTTATCATAGCGACTTTATCAGATTAGAATGGATTCAATGTATAATGGAATTTAAAATTTCTGACCTGGAGCAATGGAAGAAAAAATAATCTCATTCTAAAAGATGCATAGAATGTAGATTAACTGCATTACTCTTCGCTGGAAATAAATGGTAACTTAAAAACTGTAATAAGTATTATAATAAAAACCTGAATGAGGATATTCGTGTTTCTTTCGTTTATTCATTTTTGTGAAGCTTTTTCTTGAAAAGATAATAACTTTCGAGGTAAATACACTAAGTGGTTGAATTGAGTTGTAAGTATTTCTACGGGAAATTCTTTTAAAAATAGAAATCCTACAGCTCGATTACTGAATGTCTTTCAGACATTGCTAAAAACTTCACTCAATAAGTATTAAGTTTAACTAGGAAAAATGTCGATTCTACTGTATTTATTTATTTTAAAAGTTTTGTAATTTCGGTGGAAATGTTAAAATCAACTGTCGAGAAATTAATCATAAAACTGCACAGATACGTTTATACGAAAAGCATTTATCGTGGCTTTCAGACAAACAGGAAGACACGTATTTTTCGCTAATGTTGCAGTTTATCATAATGTCCTGTTAGAACGGATGTAGCAAGAGCTTCATCATAACAACAATTCAATTTTCCACTTTAAATGTCTTCTTTTTGTTATAAACATAATAATAAATATTGTTACTGTACAAATTTTTGTATTACTTACGGAGAGAAGAAGTAGAACTGTCAAAAATGCGACTTACCTGGAACAAAAAAATTGAAATAAATACGAGAAACAGCAGAGTTTATATGAAAAGTCAAAAGTCAAAACTTGTATAGATGATAAAATCGGCAATAGAAAGGAATTCTGAGAGTGGTTTCAAATCCATAGATGCTGAAAAGTGAACAATAGATGTTTCAATTCTCTTGTTTTCTAGAATAGTATTTTCATCCTGTTATTTAACGTCGGTCTATTTTTGCGACTGAGGCTAATCACCGAAGCCCGGAAGTTTTGGAGAACCCACTAGTGTTCCAGCCAGTGGTAGCGTTCTTTAACGAGCCCAACAACATGGACTCGGGATCTCGGTTTTACGTCTCCTCCGAAAGACGGCATATCTACATTATACCTCGTGCTCATTGGTTTAATGTCTGCGAGCTGTGATATGCTAGTCCGCTGCAGACTGTAAGGGCCCTATACGATTGTTTTTCCCTGGCATGGTCACCCATCCAAGTACTAACCATGTTCGACACTGCTTGACTGTAATTATCGCATCAAACGCACTCCACTACAGTGCAGGGTCGTCGCCTTAGAAAAGTATCATAGCTAAGTTATCACTGAAATGATTGTAACTGACTCCAGATTGATAAAGAACCATTCCAGTAATAAGAAAGGATGGGATCCTAACCTTGGAAAGAATGTCATATAATGATGAACAGACGGCTAAAAAACAATAGGAGGGGAAGGAGAATGAAGGAAAACTCGATGAACTAGCAAAGGGAGAGGATGAAACACTCTTTTGAGGTATTAGTGAATGCCATTCTTGTATACGAGAATGTATTGATATCAAGTTAGCCTTGACCAGTTCCATGCATAAAAAAAATTGTGTTACTATAGCAACGAACAATAGCTCATTAGAAAAGTGTCAGTGTGAAGTTGGACGTCAACAAAGTAAACAAAAGTTACGCAATAAATTAAAAGAAAGAGATGTCCACCGAAATTGTGAAAATCGAAAAATTAGAGTATCGAGCCATCATCAAGTACCTGTATATAAAAGGGTTGAGAGGTGAGCAGATCTACGAAGATATGCTTGAATACTGTCCTTCGTCATCTCCAAGACCTTAGAAGTTTGGTGTCCAAAAATCTGCTAGAAAAGTTCTTGCTTCAGTTTTTTGGGATCGCCATGGAGTAATCATAATTGATTTTTTGGATAAGGGTAGAACAATAACCGGAGATTACTATTCGACATTACTGACCACTCTACGGGAAAAAATCAAAGAGAAAAGACGCGGAGAGCTATCCAAAGGTGTTTTGTCTTTGCAGGACATCGCCCCTGCACACAAATCTCATGTTGCCATGCAGAAAATTCGTGATTCAGGGTTTGAATTACTAGAACACCCCCCTTATTCACCAGATTTGGCTCCGTCCGACTATCATCTCTTTCCTCAACTAAAAAAAAGTTCAAAAGGTCGTAAATTTCCTTCTAACGAGGAGGTAATAAATGCTGTAGAGGTCTGGTTTGCAGAGCAAGAAGAAACATTTTTTTTTTTGCAGGTTCGCTGTAATAAATGTATCCAATTGAGAGGAGAATGTGTTGAGTAATAAAATAGTTTGACATTAAAATTTATGTATATGTAACAGATAGATCTATCTAAAATGTTTTCTGAAAATTTAGGCAGGTACAAGACAACTTGAACCACTCTACAAACAGGCAGATTAGTAAACGACCGTAAAGACAACGAGCTAATATCTTCTGTTATTTCAAGAACATTGTAATGTTTCCATGATTGTTGGCTCATCCTTTGAGATGTGAGAGACATTTTATTGCTAAAATATCCATTAATATAAATATTGCAATAAAACTAAGATAATTATACAAAACAAAAATTTTCAAAACGTAAAATAAATTCATCACAATTTGTGCCGCATGGCTCAAGGGATAATTCAATTTTATTGAATAAAAAAAATTATTCAAATTATAGACCATACGGTGGGGTCGCCAGCCTTACTGAATCACCTGTAAATTTTGAAAACTTCATCAAGCATCATGTTACTAGTCAGAAATTTCAGCTTCAAGTATTTGACAATTTTCCACAACAAAAACATCTGACAAATAACGCTATTAAATTGTTTTGCCGAAAACCTTTACAACGTATTAATTTTTTCTCCACTGTACCATCTATTACTCTTTTGTTTTATGTAACCGCATCAGCGGCATCAACGGCTAATTGCGACATAAAATACTTGGAAAAACGTTAATTAAAATTAGGATTATCGTTCGCCGCGTTCTCCCATGAAAATCAAATTAATAGCTTTTGAAGACGTCCTAAATATGTTGGGCCATCGTTTTTGTTTCGACTCCCATGAAATCTTTGAATCATTCTCATACAGGATAGGCGTTAACATTCCATTGAAATTTTCCACGACTGGTAGAAATTCTGTTTATACATTTATTATCTTCTGACGTAATGATACGAAAGTTTTGATGGATTAACCTTTTGAAAAATGGTAAATCAAAATTAAAAATCGATTTTTCCCACATTTTGATATAG
>CAJUYH010000078.1:62133-97774 GCA_910591685.1 Galerucella tenella | reverse complement strand
AAAAAATTATTGTTACACTTTTTTGTATCAATTTCTTTATATAGTTTTTCTGCATGAACTTGAATATATTTTAAATAAGTTTCCATTCAGTTTTCTTCGGTTGAGCTTGAAAATATTTGGGTGTTTTTGGAACCGTCTCTGTAGGAAGGGCGATTAACGACTTCATAAAAGGTCGCTTCAAGGGAGCAACCTGTCTCTTGGGACAAGAAGTATAGGAAAAAACGTGTATCTGGAGAACAGAAATTAACGATGGATATTTGTTTGTGCTGAAACCTGTAAATCTGTTTGAAGCAAGAGGCGGATATTAATTTCGTGAATGGTTTTTTTAATTGGAAGTTTTAATGTTTCAAGTGATAAAAGTGAAAAATTTCATTTATTATTGTATGTAACTTCAGACACGGGATTTCTGAGGCACGAGTGTAGAAAAGCGGAATGAGTGCTTCATGAAACCAGCGACTAAAAATGTTTTCAACTCTAGGTGCTTACTATACTTTTTCTACGAAAGAAAGAAGAAACCTAACTATATTATATTATTTTAATTATATTCACAAAATGACACATACTGACTAACATGTCATTGAAATATCAAAAAATGACACAGAACTACAAAATTATCACAGAATATCAAATATAAATTACATAAGATGCACTTGATGTGACGTTATGGAAACAAGAGATTAATGAGATCTGACTTTTCGCACTTTAAACACCAGTGTTCAAAGTGACGTTTTGCGAATGCCAAACCCGTGCGTAAAGTCCATTTTCCACGGTGCGAGTTGACGCTGCAACTCGATAAAGTTGCATGCAGCCTAGCGGTTTTTTTTCGTTGGGCTCGTCCATCGCATGAATTAGAACTTGCTCTATTTTCGAGCGAAAAGTCGCTGCGACTTGGTAACTTTTCTGGTGGATTTGGTCGCACCAACCCAAAATTTCTATTGTATGCTCCGCTCTGACCTATTGTATGCTCAAAACTGACCAACGTTATCAAATGGCACATTTTACGTAACTGGTTACATAATGAAAAACTGGTGACGAGAGATTCATTACACCACCAGTTAATAACAACAGAAAAGAAGAAAGTTCAAGTTTAAGAACTGATAAGGTCCATCTAGATACTTATAAAACATATTCACTCTTAATTTATGAATAATTATAAAAATGTATGACACAATGTTAACAGATAGCTAGGTTAGGTAGATTTGAATATTTTTGCAAATTATCTGGGTATTAATACTTAAAGCAGCAACAATTAAAATATACAGATGAACTGTCAAGTCAAATGAATAAAATTAGAGCTATTTTTTGGCGTTGAACCGTATTCAATAATGTTTTAAAAACATATCCAATTTTACGTCACAGATTTGACGATGGCGAAAACGAAATATTTTTAAAACATATGTCGTCAAGAAAATCAAATATCATTTGTCATTGAGCAAGGCCCGATATTATGAAAGTTTTTGCTACAGATTATTATCATTTGCTCCATTTCTCATTTGTTTGGGATATGAAATAATAAATAATATGAAAATGAAAGCGGTACCAACAAGGCAGAATTTTGCACATCAGAAATACGTTGTCAGAAAATATTTTGGTAAGACTGAGGTACTGAATCAATTACTGAAGATATACTTATTGATAATGAGTGTACAGAAATACTGAAAATTTTGAAATATGAATGAAAAGATAACCTTTCAATTTTTCCGCAGTCTCTTCACTCCACTGTTAATAGCAAATCGTCAATAGTCATTTGAAACATTTTTTACAAAAAAAGGGATACTTATGCAATTTTACTTCTATGCAGGTATGTTGTTTTTGGTTTTCTGTCTCCTTGCGATCATAAATTATGGGATCCTGCGATATACATAATATGAACAAAAGACAATGACAACTGACAGCTTCGAACCGCTCCTTATTCTTTGGTTCAAAATAATGCAAAGTGCTTTGAAACATTCCGTCTACGACGTCATTGTTTCAACGCTCAAATGAAATATTTTTGAAAAAGACGAAATAATTTTAAAACAGTGGTACGCCAAAAAATAGCTCTGATGTGCAAAATTCTGCCTTGTTGGTACCGCTTTCATTTTCATACTATTTATTACTTCATATCCCAAACAAATGAGAAATGGAGCAAATAATAATAATCTGTAGCAAAAACTTTCATAATATCGGGCCTCGCTCAATGGCAAATGATATTTGATTTTCTTGACAACATAAAATGTTTTAAAAATAGTTCGTTTTCGCCATCGTCAAATCTGTGACGTAAAATTGGATATGTTTTTAAGACATTATTGAATACGGTTCAACGCCAAAAATCACATTAGTATGAATAGCATGGAAACTGTCATTCGAATCGAAATGCCTAGAGTTGCCTAGAGATCATGCAAGTAAACAGTCATGTTGGTGTTTATGAGAAAAGTAGTTATAATATTTGTGGTTCCGTCAAAATTGAATGAAATCTTGTATGAAACACGCTATGAAATGCTTTCTTGTGTTACTCGTGTCATATTGCGGGAGCTCGCTCGCTCCGCTCGGTCGTCCCGCAAACATTCCACATTGCACAAAATGACGCATTTGATAACTGGTTGCTATTTGATGCGGTTTAAGTGACGGAAGTAGAAAAAATGTTTTAAATGTGAAAATAATTCTCAAACTTCGAATAAAACAGCCTGTATGTATATTGGGGCGATATTCACTGAGACCTGAAAGAACTATTGTGCCCCCTTACTTCTACTTAGATTCTCAGAAACTAGTAGCTCCTTTAGTCCTATATCCTGGAGAAAAAACAGCCTATAAATGAGTAGGGAGTAACATTCCATTTAAATGGTTTGGGACCAGGATTCTACAGAGATCAAAGTTTTAATTATCAATTAAACACCATGTAAATTATTTGACGGTATCGGTGAAATTCCAAAATCCATACAAATACTCTCTTTCTATTGCCACGTCCTGTATAATTTTGATAAATATTCATTATATATCTAAAGCCGCATATAAATGGATTAATTAAATTGAATAATTGTAATTTTTCTGTCAGTGGAATGTTAATTTTTTTGAATTTCAATTTTGAACTTCGGTTATATACCTACTCGTGATATTGACATAAAAACGGAAATTAAATGGATGTGTAGAAAAGATATTAATGGGGAATATTTGCCTGATCGGCTACTCTGAAAAATCTGTTAACGTAGATTTAGATAAAATGCTCAATCATCCTGAAACGATGGTTGGTCTATAGAGACCAATTGGGAAAAATGTTGAATATTCTTTTCTGCTAGACAAGGTATAATTATCTACTTTGTCGAATATATCGCTATTTCAATGCTTTGATTGAATGAACTAGTTTGATTTTTAAGAAGAAACATTGTTGAATAAACATATTTTTCTTTTATATAAGTTATTTCAATGAATTTTCTTTCTAAATCGCTGGAATTTGATTTATCAATTATTATTCAATAACATTGATTTAAAAATCACCCGATAACGCTGATTGGCTCTTAAACCAGCATGGCTGATTTCGGTAAATGCAATTTTATCAGCTTTCTCGGACTTAATGCCCAATGACATATTATCTGTCCTCTTTATACTATGATACAATCATCACTCAATTTATTATCTCATCATTGATAAAAATAAAATTAATGTGCAAAAAATAGTGCTCCCTTGCAGCTTCCGGGCTAAGTAACCGGTTATATAGAACCCTCCGGCCCTTATATTTCAATATACCTACTATTATCAAGTAAGCCCTGTTCAAATGAAAATCTGTTATAAAATAATGTTTTTTTTTAATGTAGATTAAACGCTCCAAAATTCCCTTTTCTCTTCTTTTTTGTCCATGTTTAATTCCCAAAATATCCTTTGGCGTATTATTAGGAAAATAAATGGCTTTTTAAAGTAAAAGCAAAAAAATTAGGCAAAAAGTTTTCAGGTCTTCCGCTTTGCTGAGAGAAATTAAAAACTTTGAATAGAATAGCGGTTGAGAAAAAGTGATTGGCCTTCGGGAAACTTTCTGTTTATATTGTCGTTAGTGTGAAAAATGCTCTCTAGTATTTTTTTCCATTTTAAATGTTAAAGTGGCGTTAGAGGGTGTTTGGAGGAATTCTTTTCTTGTATTTTCCTCCTAATGAATAGTGGTGTCTTCTTTATTTAAAATAATTGTATTGTAAGAGAAAACTCATTATTTTATGAAATGAAAAAACAAACATCTTTTCAAACAAAACTATACATTTAAGATTTTAAAAATAAAGTACCCGAAATAGGGAGACAATTAAAATATTATTTCAAACAATATTCTTATACATACACTGATTACTTTGAGACGGTAACTGGATTTGGAACTGCAATTGAGACTTCAAATGTGACGATCCAAATATTCGGCAGAAGAGGTTATTCTTGAATTTTTGAAAAATAATTTAGACTCAGTTTCACATGAGAAGAAGCCAACTGTCTTGCGCAGAAATCAAGCGACCGTTTCATGCCATTGGCGTTACAAGCGATGTTTCATGCCGACAGCCATTTTATTATTGACATTTGAGGTTGTGTTTGAAGCAATCATTCACTGTCAAATATTTTAAGAAGTTAAGATAGTTTATCTGTAAATGTTGCGAATTTTATTTTATCCAAAAACATGCCTCCTAAAAAAATTGTTGGTGTTGAAAAGAAAATTATCCACAGTCAGGGCCGACAGATTCTTAAAAACGTTACAACTTTTATGGAATCTGAAGCTGAACATGGAATTTAAATTCCTTCAAAAATCATCGGTGAGTCAAATAAAAAAAAAGTATACACTCTGAAAAAGGACTGTTTGGTTGAAGTAAACGTATTTGTTTGAAAATGATTTGTTTAGAATTAACAATTTGTAATAAATGCAAAAGAATTGAGTGTTCAATTAAAAAATTCAAATTGTTTGAATTGAAATTATAAATTGTTTGCAATTACTATTTGGATAACTTTCTTCCAAATATTGCAATTATTTAACTTAAAGAATATTCATTTACGCTGAAAACGGTTGGTTTGAATTGAACAATTATATTTTTTTAATAAAAATTTCATAATAATAACAAATGTTGTTTAACTCAAAGCAATAGGTGTTGAATGAAAAGATTTGAACTGTTTAAATATAGATTATGAATTGTTTGAAATTGAAGTTTACATTTATTTGTTTCAAATATGGCAATTATTAAATATAAAGGAAATATTTGTTGGAAATATATAAATTTGTTTAAATCAAAACATAAAATTCTTATAGATAATGAATCATTGCTTTGAAAGTATAGATGCCATAATGTTATTCTACATTGTTGCATATAATTGGTTCTAAGAATATATTTCTTTGAAATTGAAAAACATTCCTAAATTTTTTGTTTTAAAGAAATTAAACACCCAATCACGAGCATTGAAACGTGAAAACCTCACCCCACCCGTTTCGTCATAGTAGTAGTTGGACTGCAGATAATAAGTAAGTAGGTAGTCTATTGTGTCTGTACTCGGTGTGTTTATATCGTGGACCGTAGGTATTGTATGCATACGATCAGAGACAAAACCCGTTAAAAGTTCAATTTATATATATTATGGTGTTTTGTATGGATTTATGCATACAACGGTTATATTTTAAAATTGAGCATTTACTGCCAAGTAACATAATATATTAGAAAAGATCTCATCATTAACCTGTGGCCAAGTTATGGATTTACTGGATGTGTGTGAATTGTCCCACCCAAGGGAGTGTTTCGCTGCTATGTATATATTTGTGTTTTGAGTGGCAATCATAGTATCCCAGTACAAAACTAACCGGGTTAGTTGTCTACATAGATTAATCCTTGAATTCGTCTCTATGTATGTAGGTACTTTTTAAGTTTTGTATATTTCAACACGTGTTTACAAGTATTAGAAGTACTCAAAATCAATGATTCTATGTTTGTGTTATATAATTCTTCAATAAATATGTTTGGACAGATAGCAAGACTTTCCACTTAAATTACCTTTTCAGTAATCTAGACTTTTCGAATTTGGATTCAGTTTTGTAGAACTTTGTCAATGCTGCACAAACACTCTTTAATATGACTCATTATAAAAATACGTAATAAAAGGATTATTTGATTTACATCAATTGAACTAAACAACTCGAGTTTGCACAAGAGAAATTATTTTGAAGTTTTAAAAAATGTATTGTTCCATTTAAAGTTGTAGTTGCTTAAAATAAACAACTCAAGTTTCAAAACAAGAGATGGTCATAACGTTTTAAAGAAATTAATTGTTTATATTAAAATATTAATTGTTTGAAGTAAACAGCTTGGAGTTTGAATTGAAAATATAATTTCCTCAAATCTAGGTTAGGTTAGGTTAGGTTTGTGGTGAGTGGGTCTATAAGGCCCTCCACTGCGACTCACAAGAGTCTATTGTGGCTCACACCTATTCAGATTTCACCAAACAAATTCAGCTTTTTAACAAAGCCGATTATTTTATTTGGTGAATGATATTTCAGGTCCGAGGGCAAGAGAGAGACCCTGCCAAACATCAGATACCTGATTCGAGCCGCGGCGGGGCAGGTACAAATTATATGCTCTGCTGTTTCATCATCTTCCAAACAAAGACGGCAAGTCGGATCTTCCGACAGTCCAAGTTTTAGCATATGATGATTCAGATGACAGTGGCCTGTTAAAAGGCCTGTTAAAAGGCCTGTTAGACAACGTAGGTCATGCCTGCTATGGTCTAACATTTGTTTGGAGACATACTTCGAAGGATGTATAAAAGCCTTTGAATGAACCAATCCTGGTAAATTATGCCAGAAGTCTAAAGCTCTTCTTGCTGTCCAGGTATTTAGTGTTTGTTTGGCAAAACTTATTGCGATGCCAATTGTGGGTTCTGGTCCGATAGAAACACGTGCGGCACCCTCCCTTGCAAGAAGGTCTGCCTTATCGTTTCCTTCCATGCCAGAATGGCCAGGGATCCAGACCAGCAATACTTTATTGAGTTCTCCTATTGAGGAGAGTCTTTTTTGGCAGTCTAGAACCAATTTCGACGTTACACGGCAAGAGCTAAGTGCTTTTAAAGCCGCTTGGCTGTCCGAGAAAATTTTTATTGTTCTATGTATGAGATTGGCTTGCTCCACTCTCTCCACACATGAAACAATGGCGTAAATTTCCGCCTGAAATACGGTTGCATAGGATCCTAGAGAGATTGAAATTTCTGTCCTAGGTCTGCGCCCGTATACACCTGCACCAGAGCCTGAGGGTGTTTTTGAGCCGTCTGTGTACCAACAGCTGTCTGCTCTTAATAGTTCATCCTTACGGAGGACCCATTCATCTCTATTTGGAATTAGGACGGTGTAAGGCAGGTCGTAGTTCACTGTTGGAGGCATTATGTCAGAGGTCATTCCCAGAATACTGTGACTTTCACTGTCCGCTAGTATTCTGCTTCGTTCTGCATAAGCATAAGCAAGCAGATTTGTGCATTTAAAAATATGTACAATTCTGTATGCTGTCCATCTAGCCTCTCTTTCCAAAAATATATGGAGAGGAGGTAGGTCCAGAAGGATTTCCATGGCTGCTGACGGTGTGGAGCTGATAGCACCAGTGATTGCCAGACAAGCCTGTCTCTGTAAACCAGAGAGCTTTGCTTGGGCCGTTCGCTGTAAAGCTTTTGGCCACCAGGCAATAGCTCCATATGTGATCATTGGTCTAACAATCATCACATATATCCAATAGATTTGTTTGGGTCCCAAGCCCCAAGATTTTCCACAGATCCTGCGACATGTCCACAAAGATAGTCTGGCCTTATGGATAACTTTTTCCAAGTGAGCGTTCCAAGTAAGTTTCTTATCTAGGATAATCCCCAAATATTTTACTTCCGCTGCAAATGGAATAACCTCACCATTGTAGGAAAGTGGTGGAAGATCCTCCAACTTCCTTTTTCCTTCCTTAAATCTAATCACCTGAATGCTTATATAACACTACAATTAGTTTGAATGATACCAAACTCTTGTTTAAAATTTTAAACAAACCGAAATTTTAACTTAACACCTCTGTTTGGTTGACTTTATTCAAACTTCAGATTTGTTTATCCTAAAAAAATTTTCTTTTATTCAAGAAAATCTTTTTCAGAGTGTATTAATATAAAATATTACTCCTGGCATGAAGATCGTTATGAAATATACAGAAAAGTATACAATAATCAGAAAATAAATGAATTCTGGTAAGTAATTTATATGGGTCCACTAAGCAGTGATTTACACATTTAGGCTATTAGCTTATATTTATTCAAATGTGAGATTTCCCAAATATGTTTCTTTCAAACTATACATATGATAAATACATTTTCAATCTAATTTTGTGTCGACCCACAAAATGTGAAAGCGTTATGCTACTGATTTGAAGTCGAATTACAGTTCAACAACATAGCGCTGGCTTTTACAAGCTCGCGCATACGACAGCAACTTCATGTGAAACAAAGTCTACCCTATATATCCAGCATTCTAGCTGGAAAACTTCATGTTATATTTCAAGCTTCCGTTCACGCCAATAGAAAACATTTCCAGAAATATACATCAAGCCCAATACTGATATTTATTAAACAGCTATATACGGCTTTAAAAAGCAGTTATTAAGTTATTATGGGTACACTGGGAAATGCAGAAACAAATTAATTGATGCAGCAGCCAAAGCAGCAATTCAAGATCCTAGTGACACCAAAGTCACGAGAACTACGATGTCAGGCATTAAAATACTTATTTAAGCAGTGGTTGACAACGCTTGAAAACATAACAATACCAGAGGATGAAGTGTCGCGCAAGATTCTAAGAAAATAGGAAACATCCTGACCTATCTTCGAAAAGGACACAGCGAATTTTCTTAGGGATACTACTGTAAAAAGCGTCCATTCCCTTCAATAGTTAGGCATGTATTGTTGTGTTTTGTAAAAATTGTGTGATCCTAATACAAATTTCAGTGCAGAAAGTACAACTTCTCGACTTTTATCAATAAAAATGATCACCATCAATAAAAATTATTATTGAATTTCAAATTTTAGTTCATGATGCGTCCCAATTTCATGTTTAATTGGGTTTATTAAGTTGGTTTGTTGGTGATATTTTTGTATCATTAGAATTACATGATTGACCGATAATTATCATAGCTTTAATTCCGATTGAATGTCGACCATTCATGTAAATTTGTAGTTTATTTAATAAATGAATATACCACAATTTAGAATTTCGATTACGTTAATATTAAATTGCATCGGAAGAATCTGGTTGGAACATCAATAGAGAATATAAAGACTTCCCGGTACCTATAATTCAAAAAAATTCAAATAACTATGAACAGAATTATATTCAGACATTAGTTGTTCAGACAAAGCATAAACTTACTTTCTCACTCGATGTCAGATCAAATATTAGTTAGTATGACAACTGCCCTTTATATGAAAGCGGAGTTTGGCCGCTATTTGTCATTTAGTTTGTTCACAGTACTTCATTTTGTCAGATATTCTTGCGTATTACAAATGAAAAATCGTGTGCCAAATGCCTGGAAATGTTACACGAGACTCACCATGACACAACTTCTTCAAAAGCCTTTGCCTAAGAGTAGTACAAAATTTCCAGAAGTAGAGTTATGGAAGATGTGCTTTGCACTGGTCAACCATCAACGTCTTCAACTGATATCGGACATCGTTAAAATAAAATGGTGATTGGGAATCATCGTGTAAATCTGACAGTGGTAGCCATTGATAGCTATTGTATGGCATGGCATTGTATAACGCATTGTAACTTGTGATAAGACATGGGCTACCAGCTTTGGCATGCAAAGTAATGAACAGCCTCCCAGATAAAAATTAACCTCAGATATGGCACTCCCTCATTCCAATGCCGATTGAAATCTATCTAAGTTTGTGAAGACCAATTTTTCGCCACCAAAAAATGTAGATGACAATAATACTCATCTGCACTAAAAGTTTCAGTATCCTGACGTCGGTAAACTCTCGCCTGAAGAAAACTCAAAATAGTGGAGGAAAAAGAATGTAGATTCTGTAGAATTTAAGGAAAAACCTCCATTCATGTACTTTCGGAATGCATAGCAATAAGGAATCCTAGAGCACAAGACCTAGGAAGTAACCTGTGGATATACTAAAATTACCTCTGAAAATAGGTACAAAAGGAACACAAATTAAAACATTTCAAATTATCCTTTCCTTCGCTTGATAAGGCTACTGTGTTAGCGAAGCTCGTCACAAGTTAAATGGAACATTAGTTCAAAAATAACGAAGATTTGAAAAAACTAAATTGTTTTATGTAAGACCACCTTTAAAATCAGTCATTTACGAACCAAAAACAATGTGTGAAATCATACATTATACATACGTTAAAAAGCATGTATATGAACAACGCTTTTTAAATGGGGTCTTCATTTTAACACTCTTTTTTAGCTATGTAATTATCGAGTTGCCTTGAATTTAGTCATTTGTTGTATAAACTTTTGTGCTCAGTAAATTTGACAGAAGTGTCAGACATAGTGAAAAATATTTTCTGTTATAGGTATTTAAAATTTTAATTACACTTATTTTAAATGGAAGAACCTGGAGAAGAAGGCATTTCTTCGGATTGCACACCACCTGAAATTAGAATTCGTTGTGTATATATTTGTTCATAGAACATTCATTTTTATGTTTTCAACCTCTTCAGAGCACTTTTTAAATTTTTTTTCATGTGGTCGTAAATAAAGTTTTGTTTGACACTTGTGCTTGAAGTACTTTTGCGCACTCGTTGCATTTTCGCAACTCGTGGGCAAAAGTATAACTTCACGCACTTGTATCATAAATAACTATTATTCCATAATTATAAAGGAGCTAACACTTTTTAATTCTCTCAGGAACTGAGTAAAGGACACAATAGATGTCTTAGGTCTCAGTGAATACATGTATAAATGCATTGTTTCAATATTTCATTGCTAACTATTCATCAATATCTAAGATAACACCTTGATGTTATTCTTTTTTGCAACCCGTTATATTTAATCTATATTATTCCATATATTAAACATTGCTCAAGAATTGTATTACACATTAAAAAGTTCTACAAAACGACAATGAAGTCGGCTATAGTAATTTAATGTTAGTTCGTGTTGGGAAAATTAGCAGGAATTCATTATTCTTTATGGCCCCGTCTGACGTAGCGTATTGCAGCAAAATTGAAATCTCGAGGTGAACTTTAACAAAACAAAATTAATTCTACTATCACACGGTCAGCTCTTTCGGTAGATGCTGGTAACTCTTTTCGGTTTCTCCATTAACATAATAAAACCCAACGTAATAAACATTTTCATGAGCAGGATATGGGATATATTAAAAAAAGTGAGTATGCGATATTAGTTACGACAGTCCTTTAGTTTTATGTTAGCTCATACCAATTGGGCATTGTTGACTATCTTATTTGTATTTTTGTTTTACTACAACTTCAGCGATCTATTACGTATGTGCTAGTTTATCTGCTGTTTCATTTCCTTCTATTGCAGTGTGTCCTGGAATCTAGACTTAGGTGACCATATTGTTCTCGCCCAGCTCATTTTGGAACTGATTACACACGAACTCAGTGATTTAATGACTGCTTGACTATCCTTAATTATTATATATCCTGTTGAAACTCTTAGTGCAATTTTACCCTGACTTAGGTATTCATTTGTTCTCAGGTTCTCAGGTTGTAGTCACCCAGAAGTGTATTTGATTATCTAAGCTATACCAGATCTTCAAAATGGTCAGATCTTTTTGGAACTTTAGTTCTTCACGTCAGGTTATGTTTGAGCGACCGGGGGTCGCGACGCAAAAGATCTGACTGTTACGTTACGTTACGTTATGTTACGTTGCTTCTGTATGTGCCTTGCTTGCGTGCGTGTGCTCTTTCCTGAGTCTCTCTCTCGTTTACGAAGCAGCGATTCATATGCTTCGGCCGGGAATCGAACCCGGGCCGCCCGCGTGGGAAGCGAGCATTCTACCACTGAACCACCGATGCTATATTAAAATTCCATACAATGCGGATAAGTTTTTACTATTATTTCCACAATTTTTCTCGCGCTATTGATCTTTTTTGGTCTCCAAACTACGGCCCGCGGGCCACGTCCGGCCCACCAGTGCCCCTGATCCGGCCTGCGGCAGCGGGCAGAATATGCCTCTTACCCGGCCCGCGAAAAATATAACTACATCCCTAGCACTACAGCATATGAAAAATTTATACATTTAAGTGGCCACCCAGTATAGTTGGCCCTCCTGAATTTCCCTAGCTATCAGTTTGGCCCCAATGCTGAACATTTTGGAGACCCGTGATTCACGGCATCGGTTGTCAGGACGGTAGGTTGTGTTCACTGGTTTCTAAGTTTAACACGTCGGTAAGTGATTTACTTACCGTTCAGACGTCGAAAAGTGATAAATAGCATAAAAACAATTTCACCAAAATGCAAAATATTATATTTTAAACTGATCGAGAAGTATAAATGTCACTTTTGACATTTCGTTAATTTCGAAGAAATTTAAATTATTTTATTCGGAATTTATTTCAATACGATCGCGCAAAAAATGGTATAATCATCTCGAACGTTGAGGGTAATTACAACGTTTGCATGTAGATTCCTCTCGTGAAATTGGACAAAATGATATGAGGATTGAGGGGTCTAGCACATTTAATTTTCGAGATACAGGGTGTTGAAATTTTGAAAACTTGAATGTTTTAATTTGATAACTTTAAAATGAATGGATAAATTGATTTGCCATTTGGCAGGTTGTTTTTGAATGTAAAAGGGCATATTTTGATAGAAATAGTAGTTTGTGCAACTACTTCAAATTGGAAATTTAACAATTCAATTTTGTGGTAAACGTACAGTTCTTGAATGTCCAATTTGTATAATACTAAGGTTTCCCTTTTTAAATAAACGATGCTGTTATAAGTAGATGTTGCCACTCGGACTCCCTCATGAAGGGTACCGTACCTACCATTATCTATAATAATGAATATTCTGCTAAATATTTCAAACGTCTATCTGTTGTCGTTATTAATATCAAGCAGAATAATTATTTAAAAATAAAATTAACAATTAAAAAAAAGACTCCTTCACGGGGAATCGAACTCGGGGCTACCGCGTGAGAGTCTGGTTTGCCTACTACTCGACCACCGAGTGATATGCAATTTATTTATCTATAACGTCAGATGTATTACAAAATTCTTGCTTAAAAGGAACTAAAGTTCCTACCGTGTGTCCCGCGACACGTTATACCTTTTTTTTTAACGGCTTTGCCTATTTTCCCCAATAATACATAATACATAATACATTGAAGCCAATATTGAAGAACGGTTTATTTCCTTTTATTGCAGTGACAATATAGCTCACGCCAAGGTCATTCAATTTGCTTAGGCATCCCCATAGCCTTTTGGAACTGGAAACACAAGACCTCAGTGCTTGAATGGTTGCTTCACTATTCGACATGATGAAAATAATTTGCTTTCTACATCCTGTGTCAATATTGAACTGGGCACATTTTCTTATTCCATAAATTTTCGCTTGGGGTTTTCCGAAGATTTCAGAGTGCTTGGTTCCTGACCTGTACACTCCTATCCCAGTTCCTTTCATTGCTTCTGAGCCGTCTGTGTCCCATTGAATGACATTCTTTCCAATTGAATGGGTTCAGAAAACTTTTTTCCCGAGCATACAGAGATACAACAATAGGTACAAATCACTTGAATACTTTTTATTTTCAAATTTAAATTTCATTGGAAAACTTTAAGCCTCTATCGTATATTCTGGTTTATTTTTCTAAATTCTTAGCGCTTTCATGGTCTTTTCATCATTTTTGTTTTGATGCCTTTTGAAGAGAAAACTCTTCTGATTATAGTGTTGGAATTTTTTTTGCTTATGGAGAGAATTTCTATATTTCTACTGCCAGAGTTTGAGAGTTTCAGTTCAATATTTCCAAATTTGTGACTTGTGCAGTTTTTTGCTTCAATAGGTGTTTTTTGAAGTATCTCAACACGCTGTTTTCAAGTTAGGCTTCGCAATGCTTAACCAACAATGACCAATGAGAAAATAGAAATTCTTCTAGCATGTCTGAGCTGGGCAAAAGAAAATACACAAACTTTAGCGAAACTTTTTGAGCAGATAGCACTGGTAGGATCCTAAGCAACTTAATTGTATATTATTCAAAAAATGGCAATAAGAGAGGAAACAAACACTACTAAACTGATGAAAAGTGAAATAAAAAATGCATAGCTTGAACCAAATTGCAGAAGTTAACAGTTAGTTGATCCCTAGTCTTATTTTTTAGCGAAACTATAAATACCACAAAGAAAAACAGCATAAGTTATTATTTAAATAGTTCGCTCGAAAGTAAGAAAAGGTACAAAAGTAGAATCATGAGCATTTTAGAGAAGACACGAATTACTTGTTACAAAGCTGTAACTACTTGAAAGCATGCAAAAAGTTTTATGATCAAGAAATATACTGTAACATAAACTTTTAGAGTAATAAGTTGGGTTCCTTTATGTAGAAGTCTAGAAGTTTCGAGTATTTCTGTGTTTCGGAATTTAATAAAGGATTCGTTACAAAGATTAAAGTTTTCGTTGTAAGTACACGTAAAATTTTTTATATCAAAACTTTATTCCAAACCATTTGTATTAAATTAATTCCAATAGAAAACATTCATTTGAAAGGGATCGAGTACAACTTTACTTATTTATACCCGTTGCGAGTATACGAAAATTACAGAATTTCGTGTTTTTAGCTTAAGGTGTCTTTAGAACGAAGGATTTTTCATTCGATTTTACATTGGATAAAACACTTGATTTTACATCAGAGTCGAACTTGGACCTTTCCAAATATAATCGTCTACATTTGTCTGATTTTGATTTAACTTGGAAAACGTCAACTGTCATCCATGTCGATAGAAATAGAAAATGTAAGGTTATGATTTTGTTTTCACAAATTTTGAGTTGTTTGCTTTAGGTCGATTTAGGTGTGAACATAATTAGAATGCCGTTCAGGACAAACTATCACATCAAACGTACTAGTTCTAGCTCAGAAAACGTTTGGGTAGATGAATTAGCTGCTGCAGCTGCAATTTCACTTGGAGAGGTAGACGGAGGAGAAGGGCAATTAGTTCATGTGGAAGTGGAGCAAACAAGAAAAAAGGTAGAACGTGTCGCGGGACACACGGTAGGAACTTTAGTTCCTTTTAAGCAAAAATTATGTAATACATCTGACGTTATAGATAAACGATTTGCATATTCTATGGTGGTCGAGTAGTAAGAATACCAGACTCTCACGCAGTAGACCCGGGCTCGATTCCCCGTGAGGAAGTTTTTTTTATTGTTAATTTTATTTTTAAATAATTATTCTGCCTGTTATTAATAACGACAACAGGTAGACGTTTGAAATATTTAGCAGAATATTCATTATTATAGATAATGGTACGGTACCCTTCATGAGGGAGTATGATTGGCAACATCTACTTATAACAGCATCGTATATTTAACAAAGGAAACCGTAGCATTATACAAATTGGACATTCAAGAACTGTACGTTTATCACAAAATTAGTGGAAACATAAAATTGAATGTTTAAATTTTTAATTTGAAGTTATATTACAGTTTATAGAAATTTTTATTTTCTAGATTTTTTCTTAAGTGGGTCGTAGAAAAAATATGCTGCTCGACTCGTGTCCATATCGCACTTGAACTTCGTCCTCGTGCGATATGGCATAACCACACTAGTTGCACAAACTACTATTTCTTTCAAAATATAATGCCCTTTTACATTTAAAAACAACCTGCCAAATGTCAAATCAATTTATCCATCCATTTTATTCGAATTAAAGCATTCAAGTTTTCAAAATTTCAACACCCTGTATTTCGAAAAGTAAATGTGCTAGACCACTTAATCGCGCAAAAAAAATTATGGAAATAATAGTGAAAATTTATCCGAACAAATTCAAGTAGATCACCAGCACTGCGAATACCAGCTTTGCATAAAATTTGAATATAGCATCGGTGGTTCAGTGGTAGAATGCTCGCATTCCACGCGGGCGGCCCGGGTTCGAATCCCGGCCGGAGCATATGAATCGCTGCTTCGTAAACGAGAGAGAGACTAAGGAGGGAGCACAAACACGCATGCAAGGCACATAACGAAGCAACGTAACTTTGTTAGTTAACATTTCAGAAAATAAAAATGTGCAATAATGACTTCAGAATTTTGATTTTTGGTGGAATAGTCTATATATATTATCTAAAAATGTTTCATTCAAATATTTAATAAATTATTTAACTTTTGTGATTTGTGGTGGAATGAACTAGTAGACCAAAAATCAATATTCAAGAGGTATTTTACCGCGAAATTTAAAAAAGGTACCGGCAAGGCTTCTCTCATCGTTTGTCGACGATACAACAACTGTGCAGTAATCCACGTGAAACTTAGCTTGTTGAAATTAAAATCCTTCCTGCTTTTGTTACTTGAGTATCTGGATTACTGGTACGTTTTTTTTCTATTTGCTAATTTCACATTTTAATAATTTTTTTTCTAAATCACTAACTTTCTATAAATATTTTCTTACAAAATGGCTACCCATTTTAAGAGCCACATTTCCTCTCCTATCCAGCCAAGGATATTTTTAAATATTATGAAATTGTTTTTTTTGAATAATTCAGATATTTGTCCAGGATGAATCCTTAAGTTCAATCAGTAAATTGTAATTTTTTTTGCACTGGACAGATATCCTTGTAAGCTTCATATTTTTTTGTAACCTTTTTTTTATATACCGGTATGTTTTATAGCACAGTTTCTGGGGCACAATACCTAGAAGGCTGGTAGTACCTGAAAAATTAATAGTACCGGAAAAACAGTACCTAAATAAATACAGTACCTGGAAAACTAACAGTACCTGGAAAACTAGCAGTGCCTGGTAGACAAAAAGTTTTTTTTTAAACCTGCCAGAAGCGGTTTCATGGTGAAACTACAATAAGTCAATAGTGGGAGACCACAGTCCCAGGCTAAGTTGCAGATTTCTCCAGCTGTACTGGATAATATCTCCATCGACATCATCTTCAAAAGTAGTCTATACTCTAAGTATTTATTTTTTTATTTATTTCTTACTAACCTATTTTGTTTGTAATTGGAATTTAATATATACATTATTTTACTTCTTTAGTTTTATTTATTAAACAGAAACGTATTTTTTCATTTTTCTCTTAACAGATTAAAGTTAGCCAACTCTTAAATTTGATTTTGTTTCTAATTTTCTTTTAGGAAAGAAAATTAGTGGCGCCCTAAAATTGCCTTCTCTTTTCTTTTCTAATTTTTTTGTTTAAGATCAATTAGTAACTAAGTCCTGCGAACTGGCCTAGTTGCTACCAAATTTAAGTGGTTAGTTAGGCAAGAACCTACAATACAACCTAAAATCATTTTTTTTGTTAATTTTAAAAACCTAGTTTTTCATCATCATCCAACTTTAAACTTTAATTGTTTCATTAGCGCCCAACAGGTATTGTTTCTTTGGTGCTCAAACAATAGTGTTTCAGTAACGCGTAACGGTCAGATCTTTTGCGTCGCGACCCCTGGTCGCTCAAACATAACCTGACGTAAAGAACTAAAGTTCCAAAGAGGATGTGCATCTATTTTAGTTTTTTTTATATTTTCTCACACCACCACCACCACCACAAAAGAACGGCTCAAAAACATCCTCAGGCTCTGGTGCAGGTGTTTATGGGCGCAGACCTAGGGCAGATATTTAAACCTCTCTAGGATCCTATGCAACCGTATATCAGGCGGAAATTCACGCCTCTGTTTCATGTGTGGAGAGATCGGAGCAAGCCAATCTCATACATAGAGCAATAAACATTTTTTTGGGCTTAGCTCTCACCGTGTAACGTCAAGATTGGTTTTAGAATGCCATAAAGACTTTCCTTAATAGGAGAACTGAATATAGTATTGCTGGTCCGGATCCCTGGCCATTCTGGCATGGAAGGAAACGAGAAGGCAGACTCTCTTGCAAAGGAGGGTGCTGCACGTGTTTTTATCGGACCAGAACCTACAATTGGCATCGCAATATGTTTTGCCAAACAAACACTAAATACCTGTACAGCAAGAAGAGCTTTAGACTTCTGGCATAATTTACCAGGATTGGTTCATTTGAAGGCTTTTATACATCCTCCGAAGAATGTCTCCAAACAAATGTATAGCAGGCTTGACCTACGTTGTCTAACAAGATTTTTAACGGGCCTTATAGACCCACTCACCACACGCCTAGCGTAACCTAACTAACCACAAAAGAATACCACAGACACACTAGTTGCTCTTCCATGTTGACAAAAAATATCAAAACATCATACTTCATAGTAACTTGAATATAACATTCGTATTTCAAGGTCCATTTTCTTGGACTATAAATTCTTCGTGCGTTTTTCACAAAGCAACCCTTTTTGAAATATATCCTAATCATTGCTGCATTCTCAGCATTTTTTGGATGCTTTGGTGTAATTTATCGTACACTGATTGAACCATCCATTCTAACATCAAAATTCATCTTACATATTTCGCTGATACAGTGGACTATATATTTCCAATGCGATGGCTTTTTCCAACTACATCGTCATTTCGCTTCGTTTTGAGTCAATTCACGAAATTATATTACAATCACAAAACTACATAATAGAACTTTTCGCCAACTCCCATGAGATTATGTATATAGTGTGTCTGTGAACAATAAGTAGTATGGTAAAGTGCTTGAATGAGGCTGGACATTATCATAGAAGACTGGAAGAAGTGCGAAGTGCGCACTAACGACCATGAAGGAAATTTAAAGCTTTCTTTAATGTCACAATATTTTCCAAAATTGCTGGAAGACAGTTAAATAAAGCTGTATCAAGCTGGAAAGTTGTTCTCCCATACGCACCCTGCAACTAGGAGAGTGGTCGGTAAAATTATTGTTAATTGCAGCTAGGGTAGCTTAATACATCCAAATGGTCGTGAACTAGTGTGGTGAAGATCAACACAGAGATCTATTCATTTGTATGGATCTAGATTGTGGTTACATTCCTCCAGACCAAAAATATAGATTGCGCTTCTTTACTCCTACTTAGTTCATGTGACAACTATCAGAGACTAGTAACTTACTTGGACTTATTTCCTGCAGGGTTTATATTAAGTGTCCCTCTTCTATCCAGTAGTCACCTAGGTGTTTGCCCTGGTATTCTGAATTACTGTGCAGCAACTCAGCGTTTAAATGTTTATTTAAATATCCGCCATGATAATGAAAGAATAAGCGTTTTCATTAGATGCTTAAATCTCAAAACAAATATTTTATTTGAAAGCTCACTGAAAATCTTTCACTTTGTGCACCTTTGTTCCGAATATAAATGTCACAAAACTGAATGAAAAATTGAACAAATATTAGGGTTCTTTGAACACGCGTTTGACCTTGGAGGCAAGTGACGTCATAAGGTCTGGAGTTATTTTGGCAGTATTTGTCAGAATGGCTGGCCAAATGGTGCTACGGCTACGGCCGAGGCCGAAATATCCAACGAAGAAGCAAAAATGTTCCGCGTTCTGGTCAACTTCTTTTGAGTTTTTGCTTTTTCGAACCATTTTAGTCTGTTTTCATCTCGAGGAACGTAAATGAGTATTTTGTTTGGGCAATTTATATTGTTATTTCAACAAAAACAAATAATCCAAAAGAGAATATCAATATCAATTTCGAGGTTACATGAGATGTCAAAATCAAAAACCAGGGAAGCAAACTTTACAAATCCTATGGAAATAACGGTCTTTCGTTCAAACCGCGCGCTGCTATTCTTTTTAGGATAGAAATCAAGCTCCAAAAAAAAAATAGAAAAATAGATGGAAATTTTTTCATGAAATACTGTAATTTAAACCAATTAGAAAAATTACTGAAAAGGCCCATTCGTTTAGACAAGGGCTCAGTTATGTTCTGGAGTGGTACATGCTTCTTTCTTGTTCTCCAGAATCAGTTACTGTTCGTACTCGATCCGTAGATGCGGATTACTATCTTGAGAATGTTGTAGTGAGAGGTGTGATAATTTTAGGTCCTTTTTTGAAGTTCTCATCTTAAACGTACAATACCTTCATCTAAAAAACTCGAGTGACCTTTACGTTTGAGTTGGGCTCAACTGACCAGTCACTCGAACTGAATCCTTGTACCATTACCCATGTTATCTACCTACTTCCATTCCAGAAGCTTCGTGTCTTCTACATAGGCCACCAGTTTATCTGGAGGAATCTTTAGTTGTTGTGATGGTTGTATTATTTCCACTCCAAAGTGCCTCTGTCTGAGTCCTTGTAAGTTCACACAGAAGCAGAGTATGTGAGTAGGTGTTTCATCGTTCACATTTTCTGCACATAGGTTTACTAACATTGCCCATCCTGTGCAGATGCTTCCTCGGGGTACAGTGTCCAGTCGCCAGGTTGGTAACTGTCCCCAAATTTCTCTTACCTAGTTTCAACAGCCTGGACGAGAGCTCCTTGTCTACCTCATTCAGTAAACTCTTAGTGTGGAGGTGCTAGCCAGTTCCCGACTTCCCTCTTATGAAATCCTTGGTGATTCCACAAAACGGTTCCGGACCTGTGAAGGCTACTTAAGAACCTTTTTTAGTTAGTTGGTCTGTCATTTCATTCCCTGCAATCCCCTCATGTGCCGGCATCCATATTAGAGACACTTTGTTGTTTCTTTTCTCTGTATCTGTATCTGTAAGAATTTGAAGGGTGGGTGACCCCCACAGCACTTAGGCCACAATTGGCCCATTGTGCATCCTTCCGAGTTTCAGACTTCCTTCTGGCTCGTCATCCAGCCTACTTGTTTGAAGAAGGCGATAACGTCGCCGGAAGTAAGCTCCCTCATGCTGGCTTGTGTTAGCCTGTACTCGCCGAATACGGAAAACCTAAATTGAGAGAGTGTCGGACATTCACAAAGAATGTGTTCGACAGTCTCATCTTCCTGTTCACATCCTCTACAGAGTGAATAAGTGTCAGACAGACCCAGTCTGTAGAGGTGTTTTCGTAAGTGGCAGTGACCGGTCAGAATACCCGTGGCTGTCCGAAGGTTCTGTCTGTTCATAGTCACGTATTTTCTGGCTACTATGCTGTCCGGATACTGCAGCAGTTCCTTGGCAAGCCTGCAACCTTCTGCATCGTCCCATCTACCCTTAAACTTATCAAGGGAGTGTTCCTTTATTAGGTCAATTATAGCCGACGCCGACAGACCTGTCTGCTCTGTTTGAGCAACGCTGACATTACAGCCCATCGCCCATTTTATGTTTAGGTTCAGAGAACTGGAGTAAATTCCTGAGCCCATATTGGTTTTAGAGCCATATGTGAAGATCTTCTGATGTGTCTTGTGTGTTATATTAAATGATTACCTTGTAGGGCCTGTGGAAGGCATATTGTGGTGAGATTGCGTCCGTATTTGCCTGCAGTAGTGGGACCTCATTAAGTGCCTCACGCCATAGGTGACCTCTCAATCTACCAGATCCTACGTCAGGTTGTATACCGGTAGAGCGTAAGCGTGTCATGGTCATCAAAATAACCTCCTTGATGTGTATGTCAAGGGGAGTGAGACCAAGGATCACCTCCATCGCTCTGGTTGGTGTGGTTCTCATGCCTCCTGTTGTATTGAGGCATGCTGTTCACTGAATTTGATTCAGTTTACGGACGACTATCAGCTGGTTTGTTTTAACTCCCAAGGCAATCGCGCCGTACGTTAGCATAGGTCTGATGATGGCAGTGTAGATCCAGGCAGTAACCCTGGATGACATTCCCCAGGTACGGCCGATGGTTCTGCGACATGCTTTTTTTACTCTGTTTTCTAGATGAGAGTTCCATGTTAACTTACTGTCAAATGTGACACCTAGATATTTCACCTCTGATGAGAACTTAAGTTTATTTAAGAGCTTTGGCACTTGATGGTTTGCAAGCCTCCTTTTTTTCGTGAAGAGTACCATTTCTGTCTTCTTTGGATTTATTGACAGAGAATGGTCTTCACACCATTGTTCTATGATGTCGAGGGCCTCTTGCATTAGAGCACAGAGTATCTCCTCAAATCTTCCTGTTAGCAGAATGACTAGATCATCTGCATAAGCTATTGTGTAGAGGTTGCCATCATTGATGCGGCTGACCAAGGAGTCTAAGACCATGTTCCTCAGTAGTGGTGAAAGTACCCCCCCTCCATGTGGACACCCTTTTACAACCAAGCCTTTGATGGTGACATCGTCTACGCTGATTTTCATTACCCTTTTTGAGAGTATGTTATACAACTAGCCATTTATGGTTTGGGAGATATTTGTTGTCTCTTGCTAGCATGTTAAGATTTAACTTTGAATTGAAGTTAAGAAACGAAAAAAAAAGGATAAAAAAGCAATCAATCCCATAAATTCAGTTTAAGACGCTCCACGAGAATCTTGAAAAAATGACGCCAATCAAAAAATAAATTCCGCGTACCGAAATCTTTCCGTTTCTTTTCTCGAGAACATTATTCAATACGCCCTAAAGTCATTAACTCGCATCTGAGGAGATCTTCTAAATTTATAGCGGCGTTTATTGACGAAATATCCACTCTATGCATAGTAAATGTAAAGTAAAATCACTCGAGAAAGCAGCCATTGTCAAGAAATTCCAGATTTTATCATGACTATGAAACATGTTCTCTTTTGTCCCATAATCCTCGACTCGATGCGTAGTTGCATACTGAAATTATCTAAATTGGTGAGTTCTCAACTCCAAACATTATTTAACTTCAAACTTAACTCCGTCGATGATGAAATTCCAACCCAACATTTGATCATTCTCAAATCTGTTAGACAATTTACAGAGGGAGCACAAAAAATCTATTCTCAAGCAACTTTACCATTCCCATACCATTTTGAGTTGAGCTTATCAGGTCTTTTTCCCAAATAATCAACTCTTCCCGTATGTTTGTGTTATATTCTCCCTTAAATATTCCATTTTATTCTGTTCCAACGAAATAACAAAAAATTTTAATCGCTCTTAAAAGATTAAAAAAGATATTTCGTCGTCTTTTAAATTTCTCAATATTTTCTGTAAACAGGAGAGAAGAATATAATCCTGGAATTACATACTTCGACCCGGAATACAAAGAGGGTAATTCCAAGGTATAATATTCCGATGGTGCCGGTATCGTTCTTTTGTCATTTCTGAGGAAATTTCCAGCGGCATGGCTCTTTGCAAAGTGCATTTATAACAACCTAAGTAGCCTCTTATTTGAAATTATCATGCCCGAGAGTCCTCGAGTATTTACAATGTGTGAAAGGTAAATATAGAATAGAGTTTCGTGCAATTCCAATGCTAGTTAGTCCTCTCCAAACTATTTCACTAACAGGTTAATTAAAACCAGCAGAATGAAATATTCTAGAGTATCGTGCTTTTTAAATTACTGTAGTTTACTCATTGTACTTAAATCTAAGTCTTCTAGTCCAGTGATTTTTTTGTGATATCTTGAAATTCGATAAGTTTCTTGGTCTTCATACTGCTCGATATGGTCTGTGCTTGTTCACACTTCAGCGAAAAAATCAACCTCTACTTGTTTTGCAATAAAATATTTGTCTATACAGCTAGATTCTTCTACTGCTTCAACAACCCACTACTCTTTGTTCGAATCGCACTTTCGCTACGGTTTGATTTTCTGGGGTTTTTCTAGTTTGCACCTTCTCGATTCTATCTTCACATTAGAAATAAGCACCGGAAAAAAGTCCTTCGGAATGAATTAAAGTTCCATGGAAATTAAAAGTGACAATTTTCATCCACTAAAACATTATCACTTATCATATCACAAGGGCTTGAAAAATTACTGGAAATAATTCAAGCTTGTTTGGTATTCGATAAGAAAATGTCTCACCTTAGTTTGGAAAAAAATAGACGAACGTGTCGCGGGACACACGGTGAGAACTTTAGTTCCTTTCAAGCAATAATCAAATTTTTTGAATCAATAAATAAATACACATTAATATAAGAATTTATTTTACTCTAAATGAAACCTCATTTAACAAAAATATACAGTAGTATAAATTATAAAAAATATGATATAAATTTTGTTAACTTACGTATTGCCATTTTCTTTTTCTGTTGATTCACTTTCACTTGAAGTACTTTCCATAATATTCACTTTGCACTTATGTTATATTATACAATCTATACACTTCCACTAATTTCTAAAAATTATTTGATTTAATTCATATTGAAGCTAGAAAACTATTAGGTAACTGCAATTAATAGTACAATGTATGCTGAGAGAGAGAGAGAGTGAGGAGAGAGCGCACGCGCTTAAGGCACATAACGCAGCAACGTAACGTAACGGTCAAATCTTTTGCACCGGTCGCTCCAACCTAACGTAAAAGAACTAAAGTTCTAAAAATTATCAATCCAGGCTGACATTTTGAATTACTTTCACTGCTTGTCAAGTTAGACAGGGTATTGTTGCTTTTGACATATATAATATTCATTGTCATTTTTGCATAACCGGTTCTGTCATAGATAAAAAAATACTGTGTGTCACAAAGCTTAAGGCTGAGGGCACACTGATCAACAAAATTATTAGTATCGACTATCGAGTCATGTAGTATCGGATCAAGTAATGCTTGATGCTTGAAATACTAAGCTATCATTCCCAGATGCTCAACTAGGTCACGGTTAAAAGGGTGGGTAAGAGAACAACACAATAAACACTGGAAGAATACGCCCAGGCAAACACATGGAAAGAAATACATAAAATAACCATCAGAAAAAGTAGCAAAAGAACTGCTCTCATTGAGCAGGAACAAACTTCGCACCTTAACAGGGCTACTTACGGGACACTTTCCCACAAAGGAGCACCTGAACAAAAAAGGGCTGTATAACGGAGACCTTACATGGAGAAGATGCAAAAAGGACACCGAAACAGCTCTGCATATACTATGCAACTGTGAGACGCTGTACCACAGGAGGCAGAAACTGTATGGTAGACCCCAAATAACTCCAGAAGACTTCTACAACCAACCAGCAAAGAATCTGTATGAGCTAATACAGGGAATGGATTGGCTGAATAGGTTGTAGTCAAAGCACTAGGAGGATCCAAAAAACATCACAATCTGACATTAAACAGTTATTTTTCAAAACTTTCTGATCTAATACACTGTATTTCACCGCTTATATTTTTGTATTACCGTACTAATAGCATCATCAGTGAGTACATTTTAAGTGTAGCTTCTTATTTATTAAAACGCTGCAGGTACGTTATATCCTGGATACAAAGTACCTAATTACTTCCACCGTGATGATCTCATATATCTCGAGAGACCGAAATGAACCACCCGTTTACAAAAAGGGTTGTTACGTATAAAAACTCGAGGGTATAAGAAAAAAAAATATCGTCCCTAATTTTTCTCTATTAAGGTGATAAAAATCACGAACGTATGGTCCATCCATCAACAAAGCAAAATCCCCTACTGTATATAGAGAACGTCGACACCACCAACGCGACCGTACTGTTTAAAAGTCCCGTCGGTTTTTCCCTCCAAGCAATTATTTGCAACAAGGGGATCGGTTACAATTGTTGGGAGCCGTCAAAGCAGGTAATCCAAATTACAGAAGAGATTAGTCATTTCACAAGATATTTTTTTTGCTTGCTAATCCTGATAAAAATTACGACAATCTACAGTGGGTATAGTATTCTCTCTTTGAACATAGATGACTAGATTAGATTCGATTAGAATTGGAGTGGCTCTTTGTCCTATCCCACCGCGACCTTTGCAAATCTATTGTAGTCCTCCCTATATTTAGCGCTCGATATCTAGCTTTATTTTTTTTATTAGACTCATTAGCCTGGATACAGCCTCCCTTGCGTAGCTCTCTGCCCTCGGTTTTTCTTTTCCAAGTAAGTGAAACCGCACCCTTGCTAGGCCTTCGCACTCACTGAGTATGTGCTACACGGTTTCATCTTCTTCCTGGCAGAACCTGCATAGGCTGTTATCTACTAGGTCAATTGTGTGCATATGTTTCCTCAGCCTACAATGTCCGGTTAGCATTCTCACCATTATCCTCGTCGTTTCTCGACTTTGACATAGTGGGTCGTGTGACAGTTTGGCCAAACAGCCTTTAAGGAATAATTTAGCGTGCCTTTGTCCGGGGGTTTTACACCATCAGCGCAACGCCTGGTTGTTTATCCATTTGTCAATGCTCTCTTCACTTAGGCATTTAGCAATTCCACAGGAAGGTTCTGGCCCTATCATGACCCCCGTTGCTCCCTGCTTGGCTAATTCATCGGATGACCAAGAACACCCAAAGTCTTTGGTGCAGGTGTATACGGTCGCAACAATATCAAACTCCTTAGAATCAAGTAAAAATTTACTCAATAGAATTGGAGGGAATAAATCTCAACTCTCACCATGTAACGTCGGAATCGACTTCCAGAAAAGACTTTCCTTTATTGGAAGTCTTTGGTCTGGATCCCTGGTTATTCTGGTAGACTTCCTTGCAAGGAAAGGTGTCGTTATTGGACCAGGATCTCATCACGCTTTGCCAAACAAGCACTAATTACCTGGACAGCTGAAAGTGTCTTAGACGCATGACTTACGTTTGTGAGATAGGAATGGTCACTTATCATAAACCCAGCCCTACCCAACCAATCCTTCTTTTGTAAAATCGTTTATTAACTAAAATTTACCATCCTAAGATTATTATTGAAAAAAAAAATGGAATTTAACGCAAGCTTTAATGAGCTTTTCAATCGTCTAGTAATGTAAGATTTGGAATTATATTGACGAAAGAAGTTTATAAAAGTTAAAACAAAAACAATAATACATAATCCATCTTCATGCATCACGATACACTTAATCACGGTATCTTTTTGCGCATGTAGCCAACAGCGTGTGACGTCATGTGGGAATCTCAATCGGTAATGTACAATGCTAAATATATGGGAAATACTCTGTTTTTGCTCAATTTTCATGCATATTCTCACTTTATGATTGATTATTTGAATGCAACATGGTTTTTAAGATATAATATGAAATAATACTTCATTATCAGAAGCTTAGTTATCTTTTTTTGGTAAGTACAATGATGCTGGGAGTTAACAATGTACAAAACGTGTAGAAATATATGGGTAATATATATTCTTTACATTTTAAAAAGATTTGAAACAGAAATATTTATGGGTGAACAAAATTAGAACACACCATTATATTATAAATATGTTAATTTCATATTTCTACCATTATATTTTATTTATTATACAAAACTCCTTAACAAAGGTGTCACTGGGATACGAAGCGAGCCAAAGGCGAGTTTCGTATGGTTAATGCGAGTGTATTGATAACCATTACATAAAACTTGCATACACTATTTTTTCTACGAACAAGAAATTTGATTTGAAAAAAAATATAAAAAAAATGCACCAACCGGGTCTCGAAACAGGCATGAACAGATCGAGAACAACAAATGCCCGATTTCACCAACCATTTCCTAAAATACCTAAAACGAATTCAGGAATTCCTAAATGCAATTTACATTTTACCACGCGCTAAGTAATACCTAAGAGTGATAATATTTCTTTTTGATCAATCCTGAAAGGATTGATCGAACAGCTTTGCGAGTGAGGCCCCTTTTTGTCCCAATAACAATATATTGTAGTTCAAAATGCCTGATGCAAACTTTGTAGGATTTATAAATCTGCTCAGCGCTTGATTCCTTTAGTTTTAAATTGCGAATAAAGGCAACCCATTCATTCAACAACAAAGGGTCATGTTTGGGAAACCTATGTCGTTTTGATGTAATGTCTGTACACCAAAGAACGCAACACTTTCACACCAACCATTATAAAGTTATTATAATATTATGAATTATCACACTTAATAACACTTACAGTACCTAATTAAAACACAAATAACAGCAGCAAATGGCAAAAGCAAACAATCTATAAAAGACAATGGTGACAACAACTATATGACAGTTATGATGAATTTTAAAATATTTTCTTTTTTTCGTGCTAAAGGCCTCAGCTGCCAGGCCTGCTTCGACAACTCAATTGCAACTAGCGCTTCAGGTGGATGGGTTTGAAACCTCATTTTTGTATTCAAGGTCATCCTATAAACTTTCACTTCTATAGGTTAGACTGTTTTGTGGTTGTGTTTACTGGTTTCTGAGTCTAACACGTCGGTAAGTTATTTAGGTTATTTACTCACCGTTCAGACGTCTTAGCCCTACATACATTTAAGTGGTCATAAATAATATATCACTTCTTTCATTACACAAAAGGAACAAAAAAAACGTATGACATTTTTTTAATGAACAGAACCGAACAAAACAATCTAAAAAGTAATAAATAATTTCACCAAAATGCAAATATATTTCAAATTGATCGAGAAGTATGAACGTCACTTTTGACTTTTCTTAATAATTAATATACTATAAATATGTATTTACCTTGGTCATTGAGTATTTTTGGTCTGATGGTCGACATTTCTTAAAAACTGATGCAAAAGATTCAAACTGTCATAAATCACACGAACCTCTTAGAAACTGTCAAAACATTCTACAGAAAAAATTGGGGTTTGGTATTGCTGTAGATTCCTGGATTTGAAAAGAATATATGAGACTATCAGCAGAGAGCTATTATCACTAGTAAAACTGCGAAGGAATTAAATATCTTGTGGATATGCCAGCCCGTTTGACTTGAAATGTTATTCAATATTTATCGGGGATTATAGCCCGGGAAGTAGTTGTTGCTTCTCAGTTGAACGGTCATTGTCTTTGAAAAATATTTTTCAAAACTTACAAAGCGTTTGAATAATTATTATTTTGCGATATCTAGCATTACAATAAATAATATGACTCAAACTTTCTCTGTATGTAAAATATCCTTTCATTTCTAATGATTCCGCTCTTGCGAATAACAAAAAATGAATACAACCAGATACACTCGGTAGTTAGTCTTAGCGGGCGTTCCAGAAAATGGTTACACTCAACCAAGGCGGGATCATTGAAGCGTTCATTTGGTGGTTGGAAGCTTTCAGTTAAGGTAGGATTTAAGAGAAAAGTTACAAAGGGCCGGGAAAACTTTGCCAACTTTCCTTGTTTTTGCAGTTTATACCAATTGCCAACTATAATCTATATTGAGTACACGAAACACCGCACCAGTCCGCACATCCTCTTTGAGTGGAAGAAATTTTATTAGAGACGAACTCAAAAGCGGCGGAAAGACAAAGTTTTAAGTGATTGTTGTTACTGAAACCTCATCTAAGACGCTTAAGCTTTGATTGCATTAAAGGCACGTTTTGTTGAAAGGAATCTTTTCTCGACTCTATTCATTTGTTTTGTGTTTGTTATAGAATAATATTTCTGTCGAATTTAATCGCTATTGTGTGAATGAGAATGAAATGGCAGACCAGCTAGCTAAAGAAGGCTCTGAAGGAAACTTCACAGGTCCGGAACCGTTTTGTGGAATTACATAAGAGGGGAAGTGTGGAGCTGACTAGTTAAGAAACACCAACTCAAATTGAGGTTGTCACAAGGACACCTCCATACTAAGAGTCTACTGAGGCCACATGGAAAGACCATGTGGCAAAAGTAATCGTCGCTAGGGGATGTCCGCTAGGGGGTGTTCTTTCGCCCACATTGTGGAACCTAGTCATTGACGAGCTAATAACCCTTTTAAACGGTGAGGGCTTTCTAACGATTGGGTATGCCGATGATATCGTTGTCCTTGTTGTTGGAAGGCACATTACCGTTCTCAGGGACCTCATGCAAAGGGCTCTGAATAGGGTACATGGGTGGTGTAACGAACACGGACATGCAGTATCAAGGAGTGATCCTTGATAAATCACTGACATGGAAGGCTTATCTTGATAGTCGCCTAAGCAAGGAGACAAACACGTATTGGGCCTGTAGGAGAGCCATTGGTCCGAGGTGGGGACTGACCCCCAAAACGATCATATGGTTCTATAGAGTGATTATGCTGCCTATGCTCACCTATGCGGCTCTGGTCTGGTGGCCGAGGGTGAACTTGGTCACGTCTAGATCGCACAAATCGCACGCCTTCAAAGGGTGGTCAGTTTGGGGGCAACTGGCTGCATGAGGACTACACCAACTGTTGCGATGGAGGTGATCCTTGGTCTTCGGCCTCTCCACCATGTGATCGAGGCTGAGGCGGGGAGGGCTTTCCTGCGCTTGAAACAGCTGGAATACGTGCGAAGAGGGGAAGAGTGCAGGCACGTCAAGAAGCTCCGGCTCCTGGAAGATATTCCAGTTCTGGCTCGAGCGGCTGATGAATGCCTGCGTGAGTACTACTTCGCTACCCCATACAGGGCCATGATACGGGATAGAGGGTCCTGGGAAAAAGAGAGGAATACACAGCCTAATGGGACCGTCTGGTACACAGATGGCTCATGCTCCGGTGATAGAGCAGGGGCTGGAATTTACTCCAGGACCCCAGAACACAGGTTTGTGTACCATTGGGTGATGGTGTATCTGCATATCAGGCCGAGATATATGCTATCTTGGAATGTGCGCAGATAAACCCTGACAGAGGTTATGTGGATCGACGCATAACCATATACTCCGACAGTCAGGCAACAATTAAAGCCATGAGGGTATACCAGCAACTCAGGACTTGCTAACGAATGTCGAGAACGACTTGCTAATCTTGCAAGGCGGAACGTGGTGCGGCTAGAATGGATTCCAGCCCAGTCTGCTTTTGAAGGCAACGAGATGGCGGATGCACTGGCTGCGGAAGGGGCGGCAGCTCCTTTCTGCGGCCCGGGCCCGACCCTGGGACTAACAAAACATAAGTGGCTGAGGAATCAGCACCTCGCTCATTGGAATGCTCTGCAGGGTTCTAGACGATCCAAACTTCTACTGAAGGGATGGACTGATGGACACGCCAGGGCAGCCACTGAACTACCAAGAAGTAGGCTAAGGAAGATAGCAGGACTCCTAACAGGGCACTGCTGTATGAGGAAACACCTCCACAACTAAGGAATAGAGGAAAGTTCCCTATGTAGGGGTTGCGGCATGACTGACGAAACGTCAGTCCATGTTCTCTTAGAGTGGCCACACTGGGCTGTACTACGCAGGCGAATCTTCGGAGTCCCTGTTATGGCCCCTGGAGACACAAGCAGACATCCATTGAAAAAGGTTGTGGCCTTTATTGAAGGGATCGGTCTTAGGGATGTCTAGGTAGCAGGAATGGCACAATGGGCCTGCCAGTGGCCTCAGTGTCGGAACCTTGGCTTGAGTTGTCCAGGACAAGGCCCGCCTGCACATTAAGTAGTAGTAGTAGTAAGAGTCTACTGATTAAGTTTGACAAGAAACCCCCGTCCAGGTAGTTGAAGCTGGCTAAGAGAAACTTGAAGACAGCTACCGACCTGGTGACTGGACACTGTATCCTGAGGAAGCATCTGCACAGGATCGGCAAAGTTAGTAAACCTATGGCAGAAAATGTGAACTCTACGATGAAACATCTACTCACATACTCTGCTTCTGTGAGAACTCAGACGTAAGCAATTTGGAGTAGAAATGATGAAACCATCACCACTAGTGAAGATCCCTCCAGATAAATTGGTGGCCTATGTAGAAGACTCGAAGCTTCTGGAATGGAAGTAGGTAGATAACATAGGTAATGGTACAAAGATTCAGTTCAAGTGCCTGGGCTATTAAGTCCAACCCAAAGGTATAAATGATTGGATGAATGGATGGAATACTCATACTTTTTCTCATTTGAGTGCTGGTTCTGTAGCCAATAACACCACAGCCTTGTGTTTTTTGTGTTTTCCTGGTTTAGCTTCACTTTCTACCATTGTGGATTGGATCCCAGGCTAAGCTGAAACAAGTAATGCTTGATGTTTCCCCATGGAAGAACCTTAGTTTTACGCGGAGGAAACAAGTGATATTATCACGGCTTAGGATAGGACACACGAGTTATACACACCAATATCTTCTGGATAAAGAAGAAGCCCCAATATGTAGTGTGTGTCAGGTGCAGTTAAGTGTCCAACATTTTTTTGTTGAGTGCCCTAAATATTATTAGGAGACTCTTGTAATGTCATAAACTTAATTACGTTCCCTCAAAATATTAATATAATTCATATTCTGTAAACAACACCTATGTAAATTGAAATTACTGTACCAATTTATGCATATTTGCTAATTACCTCGTTGTTGGAGCGAATTGCATAAATATTCTTTTTTTTATATTATTCATTTTTAAATTCAGTTTAAGTGCCTGGACTGTTGAGCCTAGCCCAGCGTATGAATGAATGAATGAACCTACAAAGTATTCCGAAGACTTTAATTTGACGTGTCATTTGTGGGTAGTCTGGAGAACAGAATCGAGGACCGAAAAGGGGAGCACAAAAATCATAAAATTTCTACCAGTTCTCCGGTTATAACTTCCGAATTATTTCCAGCCCAATTTACGTACTTCAAAAGTAAATTATTCTGATTTTGAGACTTTTTCGATCTTAAAACATGATTGTGTGTATATACATTATTAGATTTTACAATTGTCTTTCAGTGTGTAATTAGAAAAGGTAACATCATTTGCAGATTCATTTCTTATTGGTCCCTTCCAGTCCATCGGAATATAATATTAACTCTAGGCGATGTGTGTTAAGAAAAAATTGGAAATTGAAAATCAATTAGCGCAAGTTCTTGACAAGCTGAAAATTATAATTGTCTGATAACAAAGCCAGCTCTCATGATTTGGTTGAACAAAAACAAAACAAAAAAAAACAAAATTCTGTTGAGAATACAATTCAACCACTAATTTTTATTCCATTGGAATAATTTGGAAAAAAAATCCCAATGAAGGATTTACCTGTGGTTTACCTGTGGTTTTAATCTGCATAACAAAATATAACAGATACACTGAATTCCAGTTACCTAGTACTGGTTACTATATAAAATGTTCTACCTGTTCCACCCTGAATTACAAAGGAATCTCGGAAGTATATCCCAAATTTCTTGATGAGATAAACCTTCAAAATTTCACCGAATATTTCCCAAAAATATGAACCCTCAGAAATTGTCTTTCAATTAAATGAAGTCAGGATCAAAACTTTACAGTAAAGGGTCAAAAATTAAAGTCATTAAGGTTATTTTTCTTGTAGTGTGAACCTGCCACAGACATTCCCTTTTTATTTGTATCTATAGGGATCAACCGCTACCATATTAAACTGTTTTTAAATTTAGATTTATCTTGGGTAGAAGAGCAGAATCATTTAAGAAGATTGTGCTGCTTTTAGGTTCATCTGAACCCTGCATTTTGATGTGAATATTCAAGTATGTAATTTTTCGTTTCATTTATTGCCAATAAAAGCATTTATTATTATCATTACCAATTTATTTACGGAAATATCAATGTTCATGTAAAGAGATATGAACAACATAAAAAAACCTAATGAACACCTTAATTGTAAGACAAAGGAAAATAAAATAATATAGCATAATAAAGGACTATTGCAAATACTTGTTAGCCGTTTCAATTTAAATTGAAAAAATGGAAGATTAGAAAGATCCAAAAGAAGAGTTTAAGTTTAAGCTTAGTGTGGCCAAACAGAAAAGTGGTCTCTATGACAAGAATGACAGTTCATGTCTACCATTCGAATCATAAGATTCTCGCTGGTTTTTTATCATTGCAAACTTATACATTGCTTCATTGAAACAATGTGTAAACCCCCGGAGCGTGTATCTTGAAATTTAAAATACCGTTTCAGCTGTATTCTCAACGCACACTATTTCATTTCTGTTATTCTGTCACTAGTTATGTCAAATGTCAGTTATATTTGTTTTGTTGATATTCGTTCAATCGGTTATGTCCATTTTTCCTAGATTTTTGTAGCAGTTTCTAAAAACTGTATTTATCCAAAACAGTTATTTGTGAAGTTACGTGAGAAAGAATGCAAAGCAACAACTTCACTACTTTCTACTACCTATATTTGGATGAAATTTTAAATTCGAAGTAAAAAATAAATTTTACAAATTTTACGCGCCTCTGATAAATATTATGTAAACTTTATGTATAGCTTTTGCAGTTTATCTCGATAAAGAACTAATTATTCTAACAAAGGCATCGGAGGTGTATAAGACTTCCATTTTGTATTTAAAATTAGCTGAGCAGAATAACTGTAGGTACGAGTATATAGGAAGAATACTTAATTTTATTCATTAAAATTCTTCCCTCACACAATAAGGATTCGTGAAAATGTTTTATGATGGAGAATTTTATTCATAGGTTGATTTTAAACATTTTCACCATAAACCATCAAATAAAAATTGTGGATTCTTTTTAATTTTCAATTTTTAAATTGCTGCTGAAACGTGAACTTTGCGTTCAGCCTTTAAGCTTTTAGATGTATCATTGAATTTCTCCAGAACTTTGGTTTTTGGTGAAATAGTCCATATATATTTCCTAAAAATATTGCTTTTCAAATATTCAATGAATTATTTCACTTTTGTGATTTGTGGTGGGATAAACTAGTAGACCAAAAATCAATATTCTAGATGTATTTTACCGCGAAATTTAAAATTTTGAACTGTCTTTAGATATAAATGAGAAAGGTTCCGGCAGATCTTCTCTCATCGTCTGTCGACAAAGCAGCATATAAGTGAAACTGTGCAGTAATCCATTGATTAAATTTTTTCTACCTGTTTAAAAACAAAAGATGCCGTCTTACGTTAAGAATCTGGTTAACTGCAGTTTCTTGGAGCACAGTTACGGAGATGCAGTTCCTGAGAATAACAGTTCCTGGGAATAACAGTTCCTGGGAATAACAGTTCCTTGAAAGTCTGACTGTTTCTGGGTCACAAGTTCCTGTATGACAGACAAGTTTCTGGGTCACAAATTCCTGTGTGACAGACAAGTTTCTGGGTCACAGTTCCTGTGTGACAAACAAGTACCTGTGGGACAAACATTTCCTGATTAACAGGAAGCTTCCTGAATACCGGTTCTTGTAGACAATCCGTAGTATATACATCGACAGCTACAGCTCTACATCATCTTCTTCACCATCATCTTCATCTTCAAACAAATTGTTTTTGTGCTAAGTATTTTTTTTGTATTCGCTACTAACCGTTTTTTTAATGTAAATTTCATGACTGTAATTATATACATTTTGTTTTACTCAGTTAGTTTTATTTACTATGCAGAAACGTTAAGTTCTTTTTTTTTAATCAACATATTAAAGGTTAGTTGACCTTTAAGTTTGATTTTCTTTCTAATTTTCTTTTAGGAAAGAAAATTAGTGGCGTCCTAAAATAGCTTCTTCTGTTTTTCTGGTTTTGCCAATATTAATTTGTTTTTCTTAAGATTAATAGGGTAACAAAGCCCTGCGAACTGGCTTAGTTCACCTCCAAATTTAATAGGTAAGTTAGGCAAGAGCCTAAATTATCCACTTTCAATTTTTTTCTGTCATTCAACATCCTAATTTCATTTGCAAAATTGAGCAACTTTTGTTTCATTGGCGATCAATAAAAATAATACTGTTTCACTGCGGAAAGAGAAGCAGTATTCTAAGGGGTGGTCTGCTATCTTTATACGCCAGTTAGCAGGCCACACTATATTTTTTTAATTTTTTTTTTTTTTATTTAGAAATAAACTGCATCAACCGCCTTGGGTTATT
>CAJUYH010000078.1:0-61733 GCA_910591685.1 Galerucella tenella | reverse complement strand
AAGACGACATCCGGTGAAAAAGAGAGGGTTCTTGGTCGGCTTAGGGCGCAGAACCCTGATCTGACGGTGGCAAGGTGGTGCACTTTCCACCATGAGGTAAAGGTGAACCCAGAAGGACACCTCTTCGTCTTCGGAATTGGAGACGAGGATATGGCTGTCCTCAAGAAGAAGTCGATGAGGATGAGCTATGCGTTCACCTCATTGACTATTAGGGTAACAAGGAAGGAAGCAGGGGGCACCTCTGAAGACCCGAGGTCCTTGGTAGTCGAGCCACATAAAGTGGACATTGACCCCAAGGCCACCATGGGTCCCGAAAAGGACGTCGAAACAGTCGATGACCTGACGGAGGAGGCACCCGAAGACAACGAGGTCGTCTCTCCCCTAGCGGAGGAGCAGATGGACCTCTAAAGAGAATCCAACTCCATGCAACCTACTCATGGGCAAGGACGTTGGAAAAAAGGTGAATGTTATACAATGCAACCTCCAACACAAAAAGGCGGCAACGGCAACACTATGTCGCCGCCTTGATGTATTGGAGGATGCAATAGCTTTGATCCAGGAGCCCTGGATAATAAAGACCAAAATTACTGGTTTCAGTAGCCTAACGGGTCAAATTTTCAGCCTACCAAGCAATCAGCAACCTAGGACAGCTATTTACGTCCCAAGGAAATACAGAGTCTCTCCGATGGCACAATTCTGCACCTCAGACCTTACTGCGGTTAAAGTGGAATGTCCAGATGGAAAAGGCAAATATACGGCGTTGGTACTCGCATCGGGGTACTTACCTTCAGAAAAAAAAAAAAAAAAAAAAAAAAAAAAAAAAAAAAAAAAAAAAAAATTGGGTTGCGACTCAAACTCACACCACTTGAGCTGGGGCAGCAAGGATATCAACGCCCGAGGTAAGTCTCTTTATGAATATATAATTAGGAAAGATCTAACAATCTTAAACAGAGGCACGGAGCCGACATTTATTAACGCCCGTAGCCAAACATTAATAGATATTACGCTGGCGACAGCCAAAATATCAAACAAAATTCAGGACTGGCAGGTGTCGGATCATATTTCTATGTCAGACCACCGCTGGCTGACCTATACGGTAAGCCAGGATCTCAGGACCACTGTAAAATCCCGTGACCCGAAGAGGACGGATGTAGCTCTCTACAATCGACTCTTAGAAGGTGCTCTGCGGGAAACAGAGGTCCTGACTCCCAGCAATAATGAGGAACTGGAAAGGTACACAGTATCTATCCAAAACAAAATAGACATTGCCTATAAGGAATCCTGTCCCATGAGGATGGTTCAGACAGGTGGCACGACCAATACCTGGTGGTGCCCTGAACTGGAACACCTCAGAAAGACAGCGAGAACGACCTTTAACAAGGCAAAACGAACAAAACTCGAAGAGGACTGGGGAATGTATAAAGCCAACCTCAAAGAGTTCAAGAAAGTCTGCAGACAAAAGCAAAGAGAAGCCTGGAGAGCCTATTGTGAGGCAGTCGAAGACTTTCCACAAATTTCTAGGCTACAGAAGGCACTCTCAAACGACCACCATAAGAGTATCGGCATCCTGACAAGGGAAAATGGCGACAAGGCCGCCAACCTTCAAGAGAGCGCTGAGATTCTTATGGAAACTCACTTCCCAGGTTCTGTCTTTCCTGGAACGTCAAACTGGATGGAAGTACCAACAACACCCTCACAATACGACTGGCAATCTGCTAGTGCAGTAATTGATGAGGACAAGATAAGGTGGGCCATATCGGGCTTCTCCCCCTTCAAGTCACCAGGACCTGACGGAATAAGACCAGCCCTACTTCAATGGGGAATGGATATTCTTATGCCGCACCTGGTTGGAATTTTCAGAGCCTCTTTAGCTCTGAGGTATATTCCCAGTAAGTGGAGAGAAGTACGAGTGGTATTTATACCCAAACCAGGTAGGATGGACTACACCTTACCAAAAGCATTCCGACCAATTAGTCTCACATCGTTCTTTTTAAAAACAATGGAGAGGTTATGCGAGCGGTATATAAGAGATGAAGTGCTAGTTCACAACCCACTTCATCCAAATCAGCATGCATATACTCCGGGAAGGTCCACTGATTCGGCCCTTCACCAAGTGGTTGGCAGAATCGAAAGATCATTGGACAACAAAGAATCCACCCTGGGTATATTCATAGATATTGAGGGAGCGTTTGATAAAACAACCTTTCCAACAATTACCCAACAACTCAACTCCAGGAATGTACCTCTGGTAGTAGGAGAATGGATACTCAAGATGCTCTCTAGTAGAGCAATAAGTATCAATGTAGAAGACATCACAGTAAGAGGACTGGTCATGAGGGGATGTCCACAAGGAGGAGTCTTATCACCCCTTCTGTGGAACATAGTCCTAGACACCCTGATTAATCACCTCAACAACAATGGATTCTACACAATTGCATACGCGGATGACATAGTTATCTTGCAGACTGGCAAATTTGTGAACACACTGTGCGATAGAGCGCAGGATGGGCTTAAATTAATTGAAAAATGGTGTAAGGAACACTCATTGTCGATCAATCCCAGAAAGACTGAGATGGTCCTTTTCACCAGGAAAAGAAGTTTATCGGGTATGAAACCTCCCGAAATCTTCAAAAGCAAACTAAACTTTTCGGAAGAGGTGAAATACCTTGGTATTACCCTCGACAGGAAACTAACATGGAACTCTCATCTAAACAACAGAGCAAAAAGAGCATATGTGGCTTATGAACAGTGTCGGAGGACAGTGGGACGCACATGGGGTCTGTCACCCCGTGTGGTCACCTGGATCTACACTGCAATAATAAGACCCATGTTAACGTATGGAGCAATTGCATGGGGACCGAAAGTTCTACAAGCAACGGCCATCCAAAAATTATATCAAATACAGCGAATGGCTTGTCTGAACATCACAGGAGCCATGAGAACAACACCAACCGCAGCAATGGAACTAATTACTGGTCTGACCCCTCTGGACTTGCACGTCAAGGAGGTTGCGTTAATGGCCATGGTACGATTGCGCACGGCTGGTGTAAACCCCGAAGTAGGAGTGGGCCAATTGAGGTTGAGCCTATGGCAGGAAGCGCTCTCTGCGCTACCTCTGCTGCAGGCAGCCAACGATGCAATTGAACCCAGGTTTCTGTTTAACAAACCCTACAAAATTCAAATAAAAGAGAACACAGAACCAGACGCTGCAAATGCAATACGCATTTATACAGATGGTTCAAAAATGAGAGAAGGCTCAGGATGTGGAGTTTACTCGAGAGCACTGAGCCTCAAGATTAAGTGGGGAATGGGAAACAATACCAGCGTGGTTCAAACAGAACTGGCTGGTATCTCAATTGCCACAAAAGAACTAACCAGACGAGGAATTTCTGGCAAAACCATAATAATCTGCACTGATAGTAGACAAGCCCTATTAGCCTTGAACAGACAACGTGTTATATCGAGGCTAGTACTAGAGTGCCACCAAGATTTAGCTGACGCCTCGGCAGATAACAATATTATCCTGAGGTGGGTTAAAGGGCACGACAGGAGTAAAGGAAATCGCATTGCTGATTCTTTAGCCAGGGAAGCCGCTGGACTGAAAATTCTAGGACCCAGTGACACCTACGGCCTAACGACTTCGACAATTGCGGAACTAGCCAAACGTTACACCCATGCTCAATCCCTTAAGAGATGGGATGGAATCAAAGGATGCAGTCTTGCCAGGATCACCCTGGGCGACCCTGGAAAGCTGGCGCCGAAGAAATATTTGGCGATGACCAGGAAAAACCTACGTTTAACAGTAGGATTTCTGACTGGTCACTGTCAACTAAGGAAACACCTCCATACTATGGGGTTAGTGGACACACCTCTATGCAGGATGTGTGAACAGGAAGATGAAACTGTCAGGCATGTCTTATGCGAGTGTCCGGAGTTATCGTCAATAAGAGAGTGTGTGTTCGGTGAGTCTTGGCCTACACCTGCCGATATAAAGGAGATGTCTCCTAGTGACCTGACCACCTTCCTGAGAAGGACAGGATGGACAATGACCTAGGAGGACAACTCCTCGGGAGGATGTACAATGGGTCACATGTGGCCTAAGTGCTGTGAGCCTCACACTCACCCTCCCCACTCTACAGATACAGATACAGATTCCCCATGGAAGAACCTTAGTTTTACGCCGAGGAAACAAGTGATATTATCACGGCTTAGGATAGGACACACGAGTTATACACACCAATATCTTCTGGATAAAGAAGAAGCCCCAATATGTAGTGTGTGTCAGGTGCAGTTAAGTGTCCAACATTTTTTTGTTGAGTGCCCTAAATATTATCACGAGCGGAAAGTATGTAATTTCAGCGATAAGCTTGAAGAACTGTTAGGAGACTCTTGTAATGTCATAAACTTAATTACGTTCCCTCAAAATATTAATATAATTCATATTCTGTAAACAACACCTATGTAAATTGAAATTACTGTACCAATTTATGCATATTTGCTAATTACCTCGTTGTTGGAGCGAATTGTATAAATATTCTTTTTTTTATATTATTCATTTTTAAATTCAGTTTAAGTGCCTGGACTGTTGAGCCTAGCCCAGCGTATGAATGAATGAATGAACCTACAAAGTATTCCGAAGACTTTAATTTGACGTGTCATTTGTGGGTAGTCTGGAGAACAGAATCGAGGACCGAAAAGGGGAGCACAAAAATCATAAAATGTCTACCAGTTCTCCGGTTATAACTATAATTATTTATTTATATAAATTATTTCCAGCCCAATTTACGTACTTCAAAAGTAAATTATTCTGATTTTGAGACTTTTTCGATCTTAAAACATGATTGTGTGTATATACATTATTAGATTTTACAATTGTCTTTCAGTGTGTAATTAGAAAAGGTAACATCATTTGCAGATTCATTTCTTATTGGTCCCTTCCAGTCCATCGGAATATAATATTAACTCTAGGCGATGTGTGTTAAGAAAAAATTGGAAATTGAAAATCAATTAGCGCAAGTTCTTGACAAGCTGAAAATTATAATTGTCTGATAACAAAGCCAGCTCTCATGATTTGGTTGAACAAAAACAAAACAAAAAAAAACAAAATTCTGTTGAGAATACAATTCAACCACTAATTTTTATTCCATTGGAATAATTTGGAAAAAAAATTCCAATGAAGGATTTACCTGTGGTTTACCTGTGGTTTTAATCTGCATAACAAAATATAACAGATACACTGAATTCCAGTTACCTAGTACTGGTTACTATATAAAATGTTCTACCTGTTCCACCCTGAATTACAAAGGAATCTCGGAAGTATATCCCAAATTTCTTGATGAGATAAACCTTTAAAATTTCACCGAATATTTCCCAAAAATATGAACCCTCAGAAATTGTCTTTCAATTAAATGAAGTCAGGATCAAAACTTTACAGTAAAGGGTCAAAAATTAAAGTCATTAAGGTTATTTTTCTTGTAGTGTGAACCTGCCACAGACATTACCTTTTTATTTGTATCTATAGGTATCAACCGCTACCATATTAAACTTTTTTTAAATTTAGATTTATCTTGGGTAGAAGAGCAGAATCATTTAAGAAGATCGTGCTGCTTTTAGGTTCATCTGAACCCTGCATTTTGATGTGAATATTCAACTATGTAATTTTTCGTTTTATTTATTGCCAATAAAAGCATTTATTATTATTATTATCAATTTATTTACGGAAATATCAATGTTCATGTAAAGAGATATGAACAACATAAAAAAACCTAATGAACACCTTTATTGTAAGACAAAGGAAAATAAAATAATATAGCATAATAAAGGACTATTGCAAATACTTGTTAGCCGTTTCAATTTAAATTGAAAAAATTGAAGATTAGAAAGATCCAAAAGAAGAGTTTAAGTTTAAGCTTAGTGTGGCCAAACAGAAAAGTGGTCTCTATGACAAGAATGACAGTTCATGTCTACCATTCAAATCATAAGATTCTCGCTGGTTTTTTATCATTGCAAACTTATACATTGCTTCATTGAAACAATGTGTAAACCCCCGGAGCGTGTATCTTGAAATTTAAAATACCGTTTCAGCTGTATTCTCAACGCACACTATTTCATTTCTGTTATTCTGTCACTAGTTATGTCAAATGTCAGTTATATTTGTTTTGTTGATATTCGTTCAATCGGTTATGTCCATTTTTTCTAGATTTTTGTATAGCAGTTCTAGTTAGTAGTAGTATCTCTATTTCCAAAATAAACTGTGAAATCAGATTCTGTGAATCAGTTACGGTGATATTTCTAAAAAATGTATTTATCCAAAACAGTTATTTGTGAAGTTACTTGAGAAAGAATGCAAAGCAACAATTCCACTTTGAATTCGAAAAACACACATAATTATTTCTACAATCGCGCGTGAATGACTTAAGTAAAAAATAAATTTCACAAATTTTACGCGTGACTGTAAAAAAATCATTTTTGGTACCGCCTCTGATAAATATTATGTAAACTTTATGTATAGCTTTTGCAGTTTATCTCGATAAAGAACTAATTATTCTAACAAAGGCATCGGAGGTGTATAAGACTTCCATTTTGTATTTAAAATTAGCTGAGCAGAATAACTGTAGGTACGAGTATATAGGAAGAATACTTAATTTTATTCATTAAAATTCTTCCCTCACACAATAAGGATTCGTGAAAATGTTTTATAATGGAGAATTTTATTCATAGGTTGATTTTAAACATTTTCACCATAAACCATCAAATAAAAATTGTGGATTCTTTTCAATTTTCAATTTTTAAATTGCTGCTGAAACGTGAACTTTGCGTTCAGCCTTTAAGCTTTTAGATGTATCATTGAATTTCTCCAGAACTTTGGTTTTTGGTGAAATAGTCCATATATATTTCCTAAAAATATTGCTTTTCAAATATTCAATGAATTATTTCACTTTTGTGATTTGTGGTGGGATAAACTAGTAGACCAAAAATCAATATTCTAGATGTATTTTACCGCGAAATTTAAAATTTTGAACTGTCTTTAGATATAAATGAGAAAGGTTCCGGCAGATCTTCTCTCATCGTCTGTCGACAAAGCAGCATATAAGTGAAACTGTGCAGTAATCCATTGATTAAATTTTTTCTACCTGTTTAAAAACAAAAGATGCCGTCTTACGTTAAGAATCTGGTTAACTGCAGTCTCTTGGAGCACAGTTACGGAGATACAGTTCCTGAGAATAACAGTTCCTGGGAATAACAGTTCCTTGAAAGTCTGACTGTTTCTGGGTCACAAGTTCCTGTATGACAGACAAGTTTCTGGGTCACAAATTCCTGTGTGACAGACAAGTTTCTGGGTCACAGTTCCTGTGTGACAAACAAGTACCTGTGGGACAAACATTTCCTGATTAACAGGAAGCTTCCTGAATACCGGTTCTTGTAGACAATCCGTAGTATATACATCGACAGCTACAGCTCTACATCATCTTCTTCACCATCATCTTCATCTTCAAACAAATTGTTTTTGTGCTAAGTATTTTTTTTGTATTCGCTACTAACCGTTTTTTTAATGTAAATTTCATGACCGTAATTATATACATTTTGTTTTACTCAGTTAGTTTTATTTACTATGCAGAAACGTTAAGTTCTTTTTTTTTAATCAACATATTAAAGGTTAGTTGACCTTTAAGTTTGATTTTCTTTCTAATTTTCTTTTAGGAAAGAAAATTAGTGGCGTCCTAAAATAGCTTCTTCTGTTTTTCTGGTTTTGCCAATATTAATTTGTTTTTCTTAAGATTGATAGGGTAACAAAGCCCTGCGAACTGGCTTAGTTCACCTCCAAATTTAATAGGTAAGTTAGGCAAGAGCCTAAATTATCCACTTTCAATTTTTTTCTGTCATTCAACATCCTAATTTCATTTGCAAAATTGAGCAACTTTTGTTTCATTGGCGATCAATAAAAATAATACTGTTTCACTGCGGAAAGAGAAGCAGTATTCTAAGGGGTGGTCTGCTATCTTTATACGCCAGTTAGCAGGCCACACTATATTTTTTTAAATTAATAATGGCGAATTCTGAAAATTTCACGACAAGAAACTCTAGCTTGATAGATCTGATACTGCTTCTGTTGGCGGAAGGACAGAAAGCAGTTAAAGTCAAATAGTTCTAAACCGGTTTGAAGCAGAAAACACAAAAAATATGTACAGTATTGTTGGTAGAGATGAATCCCAGATTTATTTTTGGGAACACGAAAATAAACTGCTATTCTGAATGTACCAGCAAGAGGGTGGAATAACTTCTACCAGAATTAATACTTTTATGGTTTTGACACTCAAAATATTCACCTTATATACCAATATACTCATATTTCATAGTTTTTCCACTTTTTGAATAAATCTATTTCAATATCAACTTCGTGCTGCTTTCGGCGATGCCACGTTTTTAAATTTCAGTAGAATTCCGTATTTTAAACAGATATAATATGTTGTAGAAGAATTTCCATCTAAAATTTAATAATTAAAATGCAAAAGAGCAGCTATAACGAACAGGAAAAATAAAGAACGGAGATTTATTTGAACATTCTGAAAAGCAGTGACATGTAATAACCATCAGCACAGGAGATCAAAGGGCGTCTCCGGGATAAATTACAAAACACTTTTGCATCCCGTTAAAAATTCAGTCTAATGAAAATATTTTCATATTCAAATTTAATCCAGAAACGATCTGCAATATATATTATACATGTTTATTTTGTAATTTCAAAAACCTACATTGCATTTATGTTTTCAACCAATTTACACCAGTAGCAAACACAATATTCTCTTTCAAATGGCAATAAATCTTGAAGAGAGTTTATCTTTTCTTCCTCTCAGCCCATCATTAATTCCCCATAAACAGAGAGTCCATAAAAATAAATCTCTTAATTATGAGATTACAACGGAATTCAACTTAGCACGTGTCAGCAACAAAAAGGTTGCCTTTTAACAATTTGTTGTAAGTGGAAGTCCACTAATAGCCCTATAAAATTCGATAGTAGACGAAGTTAAGAGAATTAAAGAAGAAGAAATGAGGGGCTGGTCACTGTGGGACTTTCAGTCAGAGATCTAATTCGTTTATAAAGAACGTTTCAACTTCTGATCATGTTTCAACCGGAAGTTTCATAATTGTTTTTTGTCTCTAACTTAACTGTTTCAAGAAACGTGAATGTGTTTACCGATATATGTTAATGAATGAAAACAATTGTTTAATTTTATTACTAGATGGGTGCCTTTTTTTTTAACAAAATTACATGTTTGTTTCGGTACAAGTTTAACCTCAAAATTAGTTGGGTTGACGATGGGATAAATTATAAACAGGTCTTTACACGTTGACTCTTCATTAGTTTCTCAAAAGTTACATAAGACATAACAAAGGTTGTCGGAAAAGAATGAAATTAAGATTACACTAGATACATACATGTGCATCAGTATTACACACAATGGGCTTGTTATCAATGAAATATTTTCTTGGTTTTTCTTGCGTTATTTTGTAAAACTGAATCATCAAAATAACTAGTTAAATTTTCAGCTCTTGAACTTTCCCCGCTACTTAGATATTAGAGGTTGAAAATGGAGCTCCCTTAAAAAGCTACAGAACCGACTGTGACGTCACATTGCATATTGTGCTCTGTACACCGCTGCGTTTCACATAAGAAAGTTGGTTACAGCTGCAATATCTTTAAATTTCAAAAGTGTTAGTGATTTCTGCTATTAAAGATATACTCAGTAGATACTGGATTTATTGGAGCAGATTCTGCAAATTCATCTAGAGTCGAAATCTTTATGGTGAGGGACTACATTAAAAGAAACAAAGAATTCACACTTGGTTTCTGAATCGAAATTTCAAAACAATCTATAATACATTGTACATGTCATATCTGCGTCTGGAGGGAGTAGGAAGTCTTTTCTTAACTTGCACAAATGGGTAAAGGTAACTGGCTAATAACGGTATAGTTTTTTGTATAATGCTACATATTATGGTGCCACACCAAAATCGTCTCCTATGAGGTAAATTCAATTTGATCTTTTCTAATGTTAAAAAGATATCAAGCTTGTCCAGCTCACATTTTTTTAGTTTTAACAAGCTCACAACAAATAATGAATGACTCGGAGCTCCCAAATAAAGCTTTGGATTTTTTTCTATCAAAAAAAATATTCTATTTCGTCTGACCTATTGGTGTATAGATAAAATGAGCTATTCGGATCTGACATACTTAATTCTGACGAGCTAAATGTAGAAGAAGGGCCGCTAGTGGATATTGAAAACTCTTCGTTCATAAGATTTCCGTCTTTTTCCATTCACGATTTCTTTGGAACGATCTCATTGCTAGTGCATTTTCTCTTTTTAGCCATTTTCCATATATAAAACCCCGCGCCCCCGCATTGAATCGCTTTGGAACGTACATAAGCCTTAATGCAAGCCTGAACCCCTATTTCCCGAGATATAGGTTCCATTAGTGCGATAAATTTTCTTCCTCTACTTTATCATCATCAGAGGCTCTATTTTCTGAGCTTAACTTGTAAAAACTGTGACCGTGGCCTTGAACTATACATTGTTACTCTATTTTTTAGACAGTTAAACAATCTCGGTACTACTCTAGGTTTTAATTTAACTGTTCCACTGCTCACTGTTTTAATGTATATATATTTTTCTGGTGCATTCTTGGATGTGTTAGGACAGTCGGGAATCAAATAATATTCACTCACCACTTTTTTCTCACTCCCTTCACAATAAAATAACGAAACAGTAGGTACAGTGAACATTCCAGCGTTTTTTTTCTTTCTTATGCAAAACGATACAATATACACAATACACAGCTCCCGACTCGCGGCGTTTCAAACGTTAGGTATAGCATATGCAGTGTGACGTCACAGGTAACCACGCCCCGTTTTCGTTCAATCCAATTTCTTTAATTAATTTGAGGGTTTAAGCGTTCGCGGAAAAATCAAAAATTTTGGGAATCTGTTTAAAATGAGTTTTAGTTTCTATTATTAACTAAAAAAGTTTTTCTTGAACAAGCCCATTACCTACTGCAAGCCCCAAACGTGATGGCGAGCCCACCCTCAGGCGCACAAACCCATTTTCAATGTTACCGCCCACTACAGCTCTTGCAAGACATGTAAATGCTCTGTACAGAGGCGTATCATCAGTTGTCCCCCAATTCTGTTGGCGTTTGGCATTGTCTGAATAATTTTTGTGGTATAGGTACCTACGACATTGACCGGAAAGGAGCATTCGTGACCCAATAGTTAGTTGGGAAAGTCTATACCTGCGCTTGCAGTATCTACCTAAACTTTCTAGGGTTTAAAAGTTATTCTATTAGACTCGGTAGTCTTGGAGGTGTTAAGAAAATCGAAGCACAATTGAGTTTCTCAAGCAAGAAAACTTCCTTACTCTTCTAAAAATTGAAATTGAACTGCATGTTAAAAAGTTCCAGCCATCAGCAGATGCAGTCATTGCTTCCAAAAACTCGAAAAATCGAAAAACTCGAAAAATAGTATGTTCAACTCTGTGCTGCAATTTTCACTGTCGTCCAGGAATGTTAGGCTTTTCCTACTCGGTGAACAATGTACTATTTTATACTACTAGCTGTGAAGTTGGCAATTATTGCTTCTTCTAGCCAACTGAAAAGATGAATTTCTCTGTTAGTGTTTGATAATTTTTTCTATCATCAACCTAGGTCAATGATGGACAAATTTAAATATTCCGAGAATTCAGGGATAGTAATTCCACAAAAACTTGTGCAATATAATTTTGTATACCTAGGAGATTGTCTTCAACGTATTTGCTGCAGCAAGATAAAATTATTTAAATATAAATGCCATTAGTTTAAAATTTGCGCTCAACCAAAATTGACTAATGACAAAAAGAGAACGTTCATAATCTATGGAGCGAAAACAGACAGTGTACTTGTCAGTCAGACGATGAGGTAAACGCTTTTCGTGTTGCGTTTGTGAATGCTGTGGTGTATGAGTATAACTCTTACACTCAAGGTGTTGTGTTGTGAACGCAATACCGCTGTAATATTTGAGGATTGGAATATTGTATAATGTCAGTTATTTTAAATTCTCGTCTCAAATTTGGCGAGTGGTGGGAAAAAATGTATATACAGCACGGTGGTGAAGACCTTTATAAGCTTCGTACCTTATTCCGCTCGGTCAATAATACTAGCCTTCACCATCTCAATATATAATATACTATTTTCAACGCCTAGGCACCAAAAGTGTTACTTTGACGCTCGATAATAATTATCAACAGTAATTAGGTGGTAATTTTCTGATAATTTTAAATAGATGCACTAATCTTTGTTGCTATGGAAATTTCCTAATAGCAATAAAGAAGAGTGCTAATCTAGTTAAGGGGAATCTATCGGCAGCGATTTGGCAAAATTCCGAAGTAATTTTGGCGAAGAATTTTGAAGTTATGGATGTATTGAAAATTAAGAAAAAAATATATCATGTAGATTAATGTTGAACTTAGAGTTCTCATCGAATAAAAACTTTGAAATGCTAACCAAATTTTGTTGAAAAAAATATGAAAAATGCACATATTAAGCAAAGTTTAAGCCCTTGTAAAGAATTAAATATGGATTGAATGGAAAAACTAATTTATAAGGGGTCTACTTTGAAGCTTTATGAATACTATATAAAAATCTCAGAATCCTCAAATCACTTATGACCGTACAATTCCTTATTGAAATTCGGTTGCTACCACTAAAATATCGGATAAAAATCCATCTCTCGCTTTTCTATCCTTCTATGACTGACATTGTCTCTCTGCTTCGGTAGTCGCGTGCCGTTCCATGGTTGATACAGCGCTCGCCGGTCTCGGCGGTCTCCCAGTTTAGTACTGACGAAGCTTATAGAGTAGCACGTGAACCAAAATCCGCTTTGACCGCTTGGCTACCGACATGTTGCGGAGCTTTCATATTTCTAATAAAATTTTCGTTATGTGAACTTAAACGTGAGGACGTAGAGAGACAAAAAAATATACAAAGCATAATTGTGCAAGGTCGAATTTGGTAGATGCCCCTTAAGATTATTAGAAAAAATTATTACCACGAATGTAGTTCGGCGTGATTATTTTTTAAACTAATTAGCAAAATGAAAATATGTGAGTATCTTTATTAAACAGGTTAACTGACAGCAAATTTTTTACGTCAAATAAAAATGACACTGACAAATGTCCGGTACCCAATGGCTTACGCATTCATTCAAGGGAAGATCCAATCAAACAGCGTGAAAAAATTATCGGAAGTGATTACACAAGTGCATCAAAATTACCGATAATTTTTTATGAAAGCATGTTGTTTAATAACTGCATGAGTTTATTTTCATATTTCGGCGAAAGAGCCCAGCTCCGAAGGAAGAGGGCTCTTTTAACAAAATATGAAAATAACCGAATGCAGTTTTTAGTGACAACATGCTTGAATAGAAAATTATCAGGTCTATTTTGATGCACGAGTGTAATTCTGTAGAATATTTCTCGAGTAGACGAAATAAAAGTATTGTATTTCTTAATTTACTTTCGGTCACTTTTCCTTGAATAGAACTTAAAGAATCTTGTCCAAATCGCTACATTTCAACGAATTCTAAAATTTGGTGTATGTCACAATGACAAATAATGCGTAATCTTAACACTCGTTACTATAGTTACGGACCTACAGGGAAATTTTCAATAGCTAGCAAGATCTTTTCGATAGTTAGCGGCATCTTATCGCGATAAGATCCCGCTTCATATGGGATTTTCAATACAGGAGGGTAATATTCGCTGTAATCTGCCACTAGCAAATTATCAGTGTAATTTTGATGCCATTATTGGTCGATTTGAATTTTTGATTGGCTGACAGGATCGTTCAAAAAATAATCACTAGAACTGCGACGTTGTCACTGGGGAAAAAACTTTTATATAACTTCAACTTTGATTCAGTTCATTCTCAATAACTTTTTCCATTCCACGTTTACCCTGCCTTTCTGTTTCTTTTATATATGGTAGACATTAAAACAAAATAAGGTTAACCATCCGCGAAAAAAAAAAACTCCAAAGCCAAAGAAAAAAAAAGATAAATATGTTTCCGTAAGAGATCCTAATACATTCAGATCATAAACCAAGATTACTTTAGATAAGGGATTACATTAGGAGGAAGAAACCTCATACTTGTTTGCGAACGTATATTATTTAAGCGTCTATTTTGTGCGTTCTCCACAAGCATCCCCAAGGAATAAATTTATTTACGAGTTGACAGTAATATACATGTAATATACATAATACTTCAAGGCAGGACATGGGATGAAACATGAATAAATATTCACCATAATATTCATTATTCCAGACATTTGCTTTTAAAATACTCTACAGGACTCTTAATATTTAAATAGATACAATATATATATACCCCTCCTGTTCATCAAAGTTCTCTTTATAGCCAATTATAACCGATAAAACTGTATCATGTATCCTAAATAATAATATCAGTATCCAATGATTTTTGACACGTATTTTTTCATAGAAGTGACACCTTCAGAATTATGTGGGGTGGATAGTTTTCATTTAAATGCTCTGTATTTAAATCCAAGTTTCAAGATTTATTGATGAGAGAGACGATGTGTAAAACATGCCCCACGTTGGGCGCCAATTTTGTTACCTGTTATTTATTTAAAATAATAAGGCAAGATAAATTGCAACGGCGACTCAATGTGGAGAGCACCTCAGGTGTGAATTCGGTGACCAAACTAATATCAGTTCAGGGAGTAGTCTTACCGGTTCGCGGGTAATCCTACTTTATTTAAGTTATTGAAGTTATATTGAAGTTAATGATATAATAGATGAAGTTAAGAAACCAAATGAATTTAATAAGTTAATAAATCAAGTTAAGGAATGTAATTGAAGTTAATCAAGAACGGTAAGTGGGCGCCACCCTGAATAATATTAGTCGACTTGTTTTTCACCTTACAACCCTCTATCAACAAACCTGGAAATGCTGGAAGGGACGGAATATGAACAACTTTGTTAAATTTACAAGTTGTATAATGAATTTAAAACAAATATCACAGTGAATGTTTGTTGTTTTATGTTGTTTACGTTGTTTGTTGTTTTACGTTGGTTTTACTTTCCTTATTTTCTTCGGACAGGTCCTAGGTGTCTGATGTTAATCTACCTCATAGAAACTACTTCGTCCGGAATGTCACGTACAAATTGGCAGGTACAAAGTGCATTCACATTGAATGCACTTTAGAAAAAAAGTTTGAGGTGAACCTCTCACAAGAAATTAAAAATTAACCTTATCGGTTTATGGTTCACAGGGGAAAAAAAACTTATTTTTAATACTGGCTGTTAAATTGAACTAAGCGATGAGCAATGGACATACATTGTGTATCCCTTTCCGGTTCACATGCTCCGCTTCGAGAAAGAATTTACATATTCGTAGTGTGTTCTTAATTTCTATCCCTATAGGAGAAAAGAATTGAAATATTTGACCAATATCAGTGTATACTGATCCTCACCAACGGACATTATCCGTAGCACATTAAATTTAAAAATTTGCCTTTCAACGGTGATCGATGCTACAGGTTCTCGACGAGAATCACATGTTGGTAAGAAAAGAGGACTGGCTACTCGCCGTCCGGTAGATATTTAAATATGACAATGACAGTGGCCAAATATAACGTTACAATTGGTGTCTCAACCAATCACCTCGTAGTGAGTACCTGCTGTCTGCTACTCTCTGTACTCTCTTGTTCGCGCGCTTCACTTTTTTCCGCTCTACTTTCAGGCGATGGTGCCGTATTGACTTTAAAACAAGTTAATTAGGAGACTGAACAAATATATTGAACGGAAATCCATCATCATGAAGTTTGAGACTCGGTTTTGTTTCTCTTATAACGTTTTACTAATTATTTTCTTCTTATCTGGAAAAGTTTCAGTCGATTCAGTTGGTCTCAAATTTATAAACAATAATTTCACTAATTTTATGATAAAATTCCGTAATATAAACAAAATTATGCAGGAAATACAAATATAATGTTTTTCCCTTTCACTAAGTTACTTTTTATTGATTTAAGCGTTTTTTCCGGTTCGGTACTGCTGTAAATAAAAATATCCCGTCAAACTTAATATTTTTTTGACCAACCTGTTCTTTACAGCTCCATAAATCCCCTACCCAACAAAAGACAGAAATTTGTTCACTATAAACGATATAATATATTTTTTCTCCTCTCTTTATGTCTACCTAAACATTTCCTCCGTCGCATTCCCCAGTTTGCACTTTCCGTTCCAGTTTTGTGGAACGAATTTCATGCATGATAAAAGGAAGTCACATATATCATTACGAAAGGCTTTTGAAGATTTTCAGGGTAACAGTAAAGATATAAGCTTGAACACACGTTTTTTTTCCACCAAAAGACTTTAAGTTTTGTTCCGTCAGCGGCGGAAATGTTTTTCATTTGGTTGAGATTTTTTTTTCAGGAGGCTGTTTAATGTTGGGATTTGTTCCCTCGACTTCAGCTTAAGTATGATTTATCGTTTTTTTTCAGTAATAAGACAAAATTAATCGAATTACTGGAGAAATGAAAGCAAACTTAAGAAGGATCTGGAAAACATTCAAACTATTCAGTTTGATAAGTGGAAAGGAAAAATACAGTCGGAATTATAGAAAGGAAGAATTTAGTACAAGGAATCGATAAAATCGCATACAAAACAGTTAACAATGTATAAAAAAGAAGTTAGTGCCCATAAAAAGCAAAACAATAAAAACAAATAAGTTCTCCTTAACATGCCTAATCGTACGGATTTGGAATTTTCTCTTAATGATGAAGTATTTTATTAATCTTTGAATCCAGTGGACAATCTATTATGGCAGTTGGAAATAAATAACGACATGGATAACGATAAGTTCAATAGCTGGGGAGTGAAAGTATCAAGTGAGAAAAACTTGATAAAAGAAGGATGAGTACAAGCGATGAAAACATATAAAGATTATCTTCCAATATTTGTATTGGGGAGGAACCCAAAATGGTACAAGCTCTGGATACAGTGGAAAAATTGTGTAGAAGGGAATGCCTTGGGGGAAATCCAGAGGAGCTACGCTCATTCACTCCATCAGAAAAAGAAAACTTGAACCTGCTAATCATCTTCAACGTATAGCTGTATGCTAGGCAGGAAGTTCGTTATTTGGATGATTCTGGAATTCACAACGGCAGGAAAAACGAACAAGGAAAAAATGGCAATAGGAAGGTACTCTGGCAATACACAACAATATTGAGACCCATAATGGGCAAACTGGAATAGAACCATTGCCGAATCAGGGATGATCAGTAGGTAGGTAGACCCTCGGAGAAATGTTGAGGAATTTAAAGTTCTGCATGGAAAGCTTTCTCTAGTGGATTGAAAAGGTTTTGTTCACAATGAATAGAGTAAGTAGGAGGGTCGAGAAGCTTATTATATTTTTAACTATACGAGGGTAATAAGAGAAAAATATATTTAAATTAATAGGATTCTTTATCACAAAGGTTTATTTTTAAATTTTGATTATTTCGAAAAATGTTCGGGATATGAATTTGAAAAGGTAAGTAAAAAGTAAACTTGAATTTTTAAAATGAATCAATTCACAGTTTTTATCCAGCATCTTAGTAATTTTGTGATACTTATTGATAATCTATCAGATATTTATCACAAATTCAATTAAATATACTCATTAGCCACCAGAATAATAGGGCCACTGAATCTTAAATTTTGACCTTCAAATAACGCGTATTTTTTGGATTGACAAGTTCAAAACAGTGAAAAGAGAAGCAGCTGCAGGACTTAATTAAAAAAAATTATAAATGTTTTAAAATAGTAAGATTGAAGTTTGGTTTATGTGTTAAATTTAATCTATTGTCTTTCAAATCTTTCAATATACATTTGAGAGTAAAATATATACGGACTCTGGTGTAGAGACTTGCATAATATTTGAAAGGCAATTGATTACATGTATGATGAAGAAAATTTAGTAAATTCGATAAAAGTATAAAAACGATGAAAGAATATATCTGGTTTTCCCACCTTGCTGGAACAACCCATCACAGCACAACACACGGGCATTTTAAAACCCCTTTTATAATATTATTGTTACTTTTGGAAGACAGGAGACTGAATGAAATAAACAAAGTTCTCTGGCCCTCAATCATTAAGTACTAACACACTTAAACACACTGTCTCACAGACAGTCAGTATCGCAAGGTTGAGTATGAAATATCTTCCCACTCCCGCGCTCCAAACGTTGGCCATTAACGTAATTTCAGTACACATCAGCTAAGATTTCCAAAAAAATGCGAACAAGCCCAACTTTAGGCTTTATATATTTCTTATTAGTCTGTTAAATTTTTGTCTGTTCTTGCTTGATGTACTTGTTTATATAATATCCTTATTATAAAAATAAATCCGTAATTTTGTATTAGCAAATATTACAAAATATTAAGTGTTTAAGCTTTGCTATTGAAAAGAAAAATATTGATATGACTTTTTGCTCATTTCAACAATTAATTAATAAATTTAAAAAATCTATACCAGATAAATATAAAACACAAACAACCAATAAACACCGTTCTAAAATAACAGCGCTCGACGGGCGACGTCCCGTATAATATGCCAAATTAAATGCAAGTAAGGACGTAGCGACGTACTGTACCATCCAAGTCACCAGCGGCATCGGTGCTTCACGCGATAAATTCGAACGAGTGAAACATCTTATATTTTTATTCTGTAATCTGTGCAGTCAGCTCTTTCATCTGTAAAAGTTATTCCCAATTTTTATCGGCAACAATGTTAAAAACCAATAATTATTGAATCAAAAGCAGTGTATAGATTTTATTTATTGCAGATTGTAATTTCTCCATTTATTTACTTGAACTACATTATTTTATTCTTATCTGCGTTGATCTCACTTATTTTTCAAAAGTCAATAATATTACCAATCTCGATTTTCTCCCACTAAATACGGCGTTATCCCGTATTAAAAGTTATATGGAAAATAAGATAATTATTCCTTAGAGAGTACCAAACATTTTAAACTGGCAACCCTGCTTTCATATCAGATTGGTAGCTGGAACTGAAAACACGCCCAGCGAACAATTATTCTTCTCTCTCTTTCAAGTAGTTTTGCTCATATTATCCTTGTCGCACTTGTGTGAATCGTAGGGCTCGAATAGACTTTTCGCGATCTGTATATTTCATTTGCTCACAAGTCATCGAGTTATTAAGCTGAAAACAGCATGTAGCTTGGTTGTTTTGTAATTTTGAATGTTTGGAAATAAATATTTAAGTTGCTTTTCTCCAAAAAAAAATTGATGGAGGTTGAATAGGAAATAGTTTCGAATTGTAAAAAAGATTATGGTAGAATAAAAATAATACAGGCTAGTATTTTCCTTACATCAAAATGTATAAAAGGCACTCAGTGTAATTATTATTGAAAGAGAAAGATTCCAGAAAGGAAACGTTTCCATTTCTGTCCCCACAGTCCATCATCATGTCAGTAGTGAAGCGAATTCAACTAAGAACAAACATTCGCAGGTTAGGGAGTGACCTGACCGCCACTAAATCACGACACTCGCCAAGTAATATACATATTAAAGCTGATTGTGAACCCGACAAACAGTAATTTACTGGTGATGGATGTCATGCAATCTACGACAGCCCACCTTTCGGGATGAAAAGCCGAGCTGTGAACAGCTGCAGGACTTTGACTAAAATCGCTCATTCGTAAATGTTACCGTTTATGCCGTGTTCACGTGTCGGTATTTTCCGGACATTATGAAGAAAATGCAGTGATTACTTTTAGAAATTGCCAGAGGAGATGGTGTGAAATGTTCACTAGGTTATTTTCCTCCAGGATTTCTGAGCCGAATTACATTTTCCTAATGGTTGATTTATGAAATATGTAACTAGATTGTATTTTGTGAGATTCTTCTATCCAATTTTATATTAAAGCGAGCGTGGAGATATGGAAAGAAATATTCAACATCGGCATTATAATAATTTCATTTGGGTATTTTAAATATTTCTCAACGACCTATTCTGCTTCTCATTTAAATTACTCATTCAGGAGACACTCTGTACAAAACAGTATCTTCAGTTAAAAAGTGAAATTGTAATATTAGTCGGGTAACTGAACACCTGAAAGTATCGAAAGTTCCTGAAAAGTCCCTGCAGACTTCACTTTGGGCTCAATTCCTTGGTCACGGCAGGTGTTTTTGAATGAGAAAAAACTCAACGCGATTGAGTTTACGGAAGAGGGGGAAAATGGCCCCCTAAACCCTGGTTAAACGGGTTTCTCGCTAATATCTGGCTAAATATGCGAATTAGTGAATTTTTCTTGGCTTAAAAAATGAAAATCGTCTTATTATCTACAAAACTGGTACCTATAATTTTTTTCGAAAATTCGATAGTTATCAAGATAATGAGACCTAAAAGTCTCCTCATTTCAGCTGTTCTCTGCCTGTAGGAATTCTGCTGTATATGCATTAACTTGTAAGCGGGCGGACGAATTGTTCCATAGCTCGGCAAAAAATTGATATTTTCCGATTATTCAAAGTGTTCCGCATTCTGTGCCATGCAGCTCCTTCGTAGTTGACAGATATTTTAAAAAGCGGTCAAAGATTTTTTCCACAAGATTTTGAGACTATTTCATTAATTTGCTCATATATTTTTTAAAATAGTCTTTTATCCTAATTTTCTCATATAATGGAGCCTTGGGGGGTCTTGAATGATGACAGGAATTTTTTTTCATATCTTTCTCACGTTTTGATAAAAAATTGATGTTTATTTAGAAAAAAGTCCGGTGTCATCAATTTTCCTAATTTTTGGAAAATGATTGGATTTTATTAAAAATCAAAAAGTACATTCGAAAACTAGACACTCCAAGCTTTAAAATGATGTGCATTGAAAAGCAATATATAGAGTGACAAGTTTTTAAATCGCGCTTGTTCCACAAATTGTACAGAACTCCGAAAACGGCTGAAAAATGTAAATAAACAAATCAATTTTTCATCAAAACGCAAAAAAGATTAAAAAAAAATTTCTGGGATCATTCAAGACCTCCTAAGGTTCCATTATAAATAAAAATCAGGATAAAAGACTATTTTTTTTAAATATGAACAAATTAATGAAATAGTCTCAAAATCTTGTGAAAAAATCTTTGACCACTTTTTAAAATATTTCTGTCAAGTCAGAAGGAGCTGCAAGGCAAATGGGTCTTCCCATTGCGATGAACTTTGAATCATCGGAAAATGTCAATTTTTTGCCGAGTTAAGGTCGATTCAAACACATCAGTCTCGGCACAGTTCCGGCGCCGATCCGAGACAGTTCCGTCACCGAACTTTTTTGACTGATCAGTCATGTTTGTTCATAATTCTTGACGAAGAAGAAGAAGAGCAAGTAAACCAAAGAAAAACTCGGAAATGGGTTTATGATGCCTGATGAAAAAGGGACACCGAAGGAGAATACGCAACATTATATACAGAACTGCTGGAAGATGATGTCAAGTTTCATCAATATTTTAGAATATCGCAAAACTGCTTTAACTTGTTATTTTCCAAAATTTCAAGAAGTATGAAAAAAGAGGACACACACTGGATAAAAGCCATTTCACCAAGGCAACGCCTTGCAGTTTGTTTAAGGTAGGTACGCAATAAAAAAAACTTGTAGTTTAAATTAGACTTTATAAAAAATGACAAAAGAATATGTTTTAACTGAAACAGAGAGCTAAAAAAAACATTGATAAACTTAAAAATAATTGTTAAATATAGCACAATACAAATGATTAATATTAATATATATTTTAATGAAATTCACGTAAACAGTTTTGCAACGTATATAGGTTAGAAGAGCTGTCTTCTACTTGTACCTTCCGGCGTAGTCCCGTCAAAACTGAAATATATCGTCGCGGAGAATACTGACACCATCGGATCGGAGACGTCTCCGAAACTGATCGGCGCCGGACGAGTGTAGATGCCGTTGTCACATTTTAATTAAGGAATATTTTTTATGACGGACGGTTCGGATCGGCGCCGGAACTGTGACGGCACGGAACTGATGTGTTTGAATCGACCTTTATGGAACAATTCGTCCGCCCGCTTACAAGTTGATGCATAGACAGCAGAATTCCTACAGGTAGAGCAGCAGCTGAAATGAGGAGACTTTTAGGTCTCATTATGTCGATAACTATCGAATTTTCGGGAAAATTATTAGTCCCAGTTTTGTAGATATTTTTTATCCCAAGAAAAATTCTCTAATTCGCTTATATTAGGGAGAAATCCGTTTACCAGGGCTCAGGGGGGCATTTTCCCCCCATTCCGTAAACTCAATCGCGTTAAGTTTTTTCTCGTTTAAAAACACCTACCGTGACCTAATAATTGAGCCCAAAGTGAAGTCTTCAGGGACTTTTCAGGAGCTCATTTACCGTACTGTATAAAAAGTCGTCCTCTTTCCCTATTGGTGCCGACTATTCAGAAATAAGCTTCTTATGTCACTGTGTAATGTTGACTGATGTAGCTTCATTTTAGGACACATTCAGGTTGTGACCGAATCATTAATCTGAAAGGTTCCTGAAATAAACTATTTTCTAATGGATTGTAACTGCTATATTAAGCTAGTAATATACGACGTGCATGCATTAAATATTTAATCTCGAATTAGTGAGACTCTAAATGATAAAGTATATGAAAGAACTAATATTTAATAAAGCTAGAGAGATCTTAGTCGTAAATGTGAGAAAACGTTCAAGTTCCTTTGGAGTATGTGTTATATTATATTCGAAACTGCACAGGTATTTTTGAAAAATAGAGTGGAAAATAGTAAGTCCCAGTAGAATTTTTTATTTGGCTTTGATTAAATTGTTATCTAGAAGATTTTTAAGTTTTATGTTCGATATCTCAAGAAAACCATAAATAACGTAGGTATATAACCTGTATGGAAAATTTTATCTCAGTACTTAAATTGGAGCTATAAAGCAGGTTGAGATGGTAATAACTTCTTAAGTGATGATTTTTATGATTTTTGATGTGTGAACAAACTTGAATAGTTGCTTTAAACTGTTAGTTCACAATGGAAAGACAATATTGTTGGTTAACATTTGAATGAGTTTCTTTGGATCATTTGCGATCTATGAACAATTTCAATCTAACTTCAATTACTGAACGGTTTCTTACACTGAATACATTACTCGTTAGTATTTCTAGTTATGTAGGAAAAAAGGTAATTTTTCAGTCAAAACTTGTGGTATGTATGCATGTATATTCACTGAGACCCTCGATATCCATTGTGCTCTATTTATCCTACTCAATGAGTGCTTACATTATTCTAGACATATTCTAGCCTAAACTAGACGATTTATGTCACTCACAAGACACAGATTAAGTAAAGAGGGAATCATTGAAAAAACCACCTCTCCAATTCTTAGAAAGCAGACAACCTGGGACATGCCACAAGACGGTATGATGAAAGACTATAACTTTTCAAAGAAATTCGTTACGGAATTAAGCAAAAAAGAAGGAATGGGATCCGAATACTTGACTTGGGAAGAATACCATTCAATGGTACACAGACGTCTCAAAAACAATAGAAGGAACTGGGATAGGAGTGTTCGGGCCGGGAACCAAACACTTTGAAAGCTTGGGAAGAACCCCAAGTATCTTTCAAGCGGAAATCCACGCCATCAGAAAGTGCGCCCAGTTCAATATTGATAAAGGATACAGAAGACTAAGGATTATCATAATGTTGGATGGTCAAGCAGCCATTAAAGCACTGAGCTCTTGTGTAATCAGTTCCAAAATGGTGTGGGAATGCCTAGACAAACTCAATGAACCAGAGAAAAATATAGTCACCTTAATATGGATTCCAGGACACATTGGAATAGGAAGAAATGAAATAGTAGATGAACTAGCAAAAAGGGGGACTGAAATACCTTTCTGAGGGCCTGAACCCTTTTGCGGAATCAGCCCCAATGTAATATTGGAAGAAATAGGCAAAGCCGAGAAAAAGAAAAGATCTGACCATTGGAAAGATCTAGTAGGGCTTATACAATCAAATACTCTTCTGGGTGACTACAACCTGTTGAGATCAAATGAATGCATAAGTCAAAGTTTTAAGAGGGTTCCTAACGGGACATTGTCGCCTGAATGGGCACCTGAAAAAGCTCAAAATAGTGGAGGAAGAAGAATGCAGATTTTGTGGCATGAAAGAAGAAACTCCCATCCACATACTTTCCAACTGCACAGCACTTCAGAATCCAAGAGCACAGCACTTGGGAGATTACTGGATAGGAGAGGAACATTTACATAAGTTAAAGCCTGCAAACATCCTAAAATTCCTCCGGGAAATAGCACTAAATGCGTTACTAGTTTCTGAGACTCTATTCAGAAACTAAGTAGAAGTAAGCGGGCACAATTGATCTTTCAGGTCTCAGTGAATGTAAGTCACATGTAAGTCACTCAACCTATGCTCTCTTTCAAATGGATGTTAGCTTTTTGCCATAAATATTTTAGAATGTATCTAAAAATGATCCAGATGAATCAAGTGCTGCTTCTTAAATTCACGTGGGAAAATATCATTTTTGTCTGTGTTTATTAATATTATATTTCCACGACCCTACTTAGATGACTACTGACTTTATATAGCTGATGATGACAGCAAATTGCATTTTTCTAAGGCTGGTTGCCATATCTCTTATAGACTAGATCTGTCACAGAAATTATCTGGCTCATGGGAATTTGCGAAATAATTTGAAAAAAATTGTGGTTGTAATATAGTGAATATATTTGGGCTGAATGTGGCAGGAGTACACTTTATCATTCAAAATAGCAGAGAGAGAAAGAGAGAGAGCGATGGATTGCCATTAACTGTTAAAATAATAGATTTACTAATACATTTTTGATCATTTTTATGAAACAATTCCAATTAGTAAATTTTACAACAAAACCGGAATAACAAATCGTTTAATTTGTGTGTTGATAATTAATCGACCCAAATTGAAACAGTTATGTATATTTTGTATTGAGATTAGTAATTTCGCAGGAACATGTTGATGTGATATATTGTTACAGCAAGTTATATTGAAATTTCAAAATAGAACATTATTGTCAACTGCAGTATAGAAAAAAATATATAACGACTATAATTTAGTGGCTGATTAGTCACTACCTTGAAATTTATAAACTTGACGTTATAGAGTGGATATAAGGAGCACATATACTTTGTATATAAAAAGTGTTAACAAAAGGTGTTAAATTGGTGGCGCTAGTATAGCAAAAGGGTCAAAAGTGTTTGGAGGTAAATTATTTTATGTTACGTAAATGGATAGGAATTGTTTATTTTTATTAAGGTTACAATGTATGATTGATTTTGGCAAATTTAAAAGAAAAAATAAGTATTTCGCGTAGCTGGTGCTATGTCTGGTGGAGAGTGAGTTTCTTCAATATCATTATATATATCTGTATCGTAAAATATAAATGGAAACAATGAAGCTTGAGAAAAGCCCTAAGTATATTTTGAAGATAAGGGTTTGAGGGAGATGGAAGGGAAGTGGGTGGATAGACGTAGAGTCTCAAGGAACAGGGAGGTGGTTATAAAGACAAAGAAAGGGGTTGAGATGAAGGGAATTCTGAGGGAGGTGAAAATGGTAACAGGAGCTAGAACGGTGGAAGCGGGAAGGAGAACAAAAACCATCAAGATGGTGGGGATAGACCCGTGGATTGGAGATGAAGTGGTGAGAAAGAAAATAGAGGAATTGATTGGGGAAGGGACAGGTGTGATGAAAGTGGGGAGGAAGAGGAACGGGATGAAAATGGCGGTCGTGAGGGTGGAATGAGAGAAAGCGGAATCCTTACTAGGAAACCGGGAGATTAAGTTGGAATGGAGTAGGGTAAATATTATAGAGGGGAGAGAGGAGATGTAGAGTGAAGGGCCACCAGGTAGCAGGGTGTAAGGCCAAGAAAGTGGTGAGTATAAGAGAATGCTGGCTATCTGAGAGCGTGGAGCACATGGCCAGATACTGTCGGCAGGCCTTCCTTTGTAGGGTATGTGGGGAAAGGGGACACAAGCCAGGGGAGACAGAATGTAGTAGGGGAAGGAAGGGAGTGGATAAAGATGGAGAGGAAAAAATTGGGAGGTGGAGGAGCTGAAAGCAGAACGCGGAAAAAAAAGTAGAGGATGGATGGAGGGTGTTACAGATGAATCTAGTGGAGAGGGTGATTAGGAAAGAGAAGGCATGTGAGAGGCTGGAGTGATAGAAAAGAGTAGATGACGCCTTGATGTATGTTAGGGTAGTGATTCCGAGGAGGGAGTAACGGCGAGCTTAAGGTGGGTTTGGTTGGTAGGCATTCCCTTGGGGATAAGTCCAGCACTGTCTGGGTACTGGTTAGGACCCATTCAAGCATAAGTTTCCCATCAAAGCCCGAAAAAAAAGTTTATTTCAGGGGTGAATACACGCCAGGGAAGTGAACCTATTTCTTACGTCTTTATTTGTAATATTTTGAAGCATATGAAGCTACCAAAGAAAGAGGTTCAAACCTTTGGGTACCGAAACGTTTTCATGGTATCAGCTCCAATGTAACCTTGGCAGAAATAGGCAACGCCGAGAAGAGAAGAAGAGCTGACCATTGGAAAGATCTAGTAGAGCTTGGACAATCGAAGATACTCCTGGCATACTACAAAGGGGAAGCAAATAAATGCCCAAGCCAAAATAGTTGAAAAAGAAAAATGTGGATCCTGTTGGATGAAAGAAGAAACCTCCGTCCTCATATTATCGGATTGCATAGCAGCTCAGAATCCTAGAACACAGACTATTTGCAGTCCTGGACTAAGACCTCCATTTTTTTGTTCATAGTAAGTGTGGACTGGTAAAAACCCACCTATAAATCGAAAACCTAAACCTAAAGTGAAGAAATAACTGTATTTGTATTTGTAGCCCCTCTCCTTAGTCCTGCGCTGGAATATTGGGCAGAAGAGGGACACTTACAAAATTTTAAGCTTGCAGATATCTTAAAATTAGGTCTAAAGGTGCTACTAGACTTTCATAATGAACTAAATAGGAAACTAAATGTGTAAGTATGCAAAATCGGATATCGTGAAACTAGATAAAAGATTGTAATAAAGAATTTGGATGGTTTTTATTAGCAAGACGAACGAACAATGTGTACAAAAACTTCAGTTGAAAATATATGAAGTAAACAATTTCAGGAAAACAAATCAAACTACAGATTTTGTAAGAGGTTTAAATGTCGATGGTTCCGATAGCACTTTTAAATCTTCTCTATGTCGATCGTTAAAACCGTATTGTGAGGAAAACGTTTCGAAAGATCACGTTCGGATTATAAAACAAGAATAACGTTTTTATTGCATTCTCCAATTACTTTTTCGAGATCTAAACCGTCTTGGAAAAATTGTTACAACGAGATCGTATTACAATGATATGCAGCGGTAATAATTGTTAATGTGATAAAAGTATGTAATTTTGAATGTTTCGAACGAATAAGCGTCCCATAATTACTAGATACACTGTATACTTTTTATTGGTGAGTTTTTGTGAGAAAAATAAGTTTTGCTAAGATGCAGGATCGTAATGATTGTCTTTCTTAACAATAGTACATTGTTTACCGGGTAGGAAAAGCTTAACATTCCTGGACGACTGTGAAGATTGCAGCACAGCTTGCGCCTCGACTTAGCAACACAGAGTCCAGGAATGTGGCTTTTCCTACGAGGTAAACACACTATTTTTCCGCAAATCGTTTAAAATTCGACAAATATTGATTGATTTAAAAAAAAACGCGATAATTTTATTCCCAAATAAATGGTGCTTTGAAATTCCTAATAAAATTACTTGGGTTACTATGGAAACGTATTGAGGTTGAATTGTCAAACTTGACGCTTATAAATTTAATTGCTGGTGTTCTCGAAAGTAAAATGATAAGTGATGATGAAATTTCCATTCCTGGGACTCCTCCAGAGCTGGTTGAGGCAGTGAATACTGCTTCATCAGAATTATTGCCTAAGAAATCAAGAGAAAAGTACGAAAATGCATACAGACGTTTTATGGATTATCGCATGAGTAAAAATATGAGTTCTTTCTCAGAAAATGTTGTAATGGCATACTTCCTAGACCTTTGTTTATAGATGAAATCTTCAACATTATGGGCCAATTATTCAATGCTGAAGTCAACCCTTGCACTTAAACACAATGTAGATATATCTACATACTCAAAACTTCGTTCTTTATTGAAACGGCAAACTCAAGGTTATAGGGCAAAGAAATCTAAGATTTTAACGAAGGAAGAAATTGAAAAATTTATCCAGGAAGCTCCAGATAAAGAAAATTTAATGATTAAGGTAATTTACAAGGTTTTAATTTCTATTTAGATTATAGCTTTATTTATTTTTTAGGTGGCTGTAATATTTGGTATTTCTGGGGCCTGTAGAATGGATGAGTTAGTCCGAATGACTGTACACGATATAGAAGACTTAGAATCTAAGCTTTTAATCAGCATACCTGATTCGAAAACCAACAAACCAAGATCATTTGTAATTAATCAGATCTACTTGAATGTTTATCGAAAGTATGTTTCGTTAATACCAGAAAATATGAACAGTGACCGATTTTTCTTTAAATATCAAAGCGGAAAGGGTTGTAGACAAGTGGTAGGAATTCATCAATGTAGAAAAATTCCCAAAATAGTTGCTACTTATTTGAACTTGGTAAATCCGACAGAATATACTGGTCACTGCTTTCGTCGGTCTTCTGCAACAATATTGGTTGACTCTGGTGCCGACATAACTATTTTAAAGAGGCATGGCGGATGGAAGTCATCAAACGTTGCTGAAGGATATATCGAAGAATCGCTTAACAATAAGGTTGAGGTGGCAAATAAAATTTTCACAGTACAAAATATTCAACAAAATGACCCTACCACCCTGCATGTTGTCCAAAATGTTTCTCATAGTTCTAAGGGTGTTCCTCCAATGTTCAATAATTGTACTAACTGTCAAATTACTGTAAATATAACAAATTGATCTTAAAAATGTATTCAGCAATGACTTGATGTTTTCAAAATATAAATTAATTCCTTATAAGCAATGTGTTTTCAATCATTTATGTAGAACACTAACAACTGTACGGAAATATCATTTCCTTACAGTAAGGAAATGACATTTCCTTACAGTAAGGAAGTCCTGACTTTTTCTTTAAGAAATTTTGACAGGAATGTCAAAATTTCCTAGCGATTTGCGGAAAAGAGTATTTTTTAACAGAACGTATTAAATAACTGTGATACGAGAGTTGTCCTTTAAGTGTTGCATATAATAACATAATTGGCACCTGTCAACGAATATCAAATCGTACCTCAAGGGAAATAACGACATAACTGCAGCATTATTTAATATTTTATCGTATCTTTGAAAATTAGAACATTTTTATATCAAATCTTGATTAGTTATTCTAATTATAAACGTACCAATACCTACATAAACCCTTCCCAAGAAGATAGTGGCAGTATTTGTCTCAGAAGCGGGACATATCCTTCGCGATTCATTGCCAAATAGAAGTTTTGTCACTGCTAATTGGTACATATTGATTTGTTTATCAGAAAAAATAAAATGATCCTCCACCAAGACAATGCAAGTTCCCACACAGCTCAAAAAACAATTGAGTTTTTGAAAAAAGAAAACATCGAGTATATATAAGATCATCCTCCATACAAACCCGATCTAAGTCTGATCTTCTCTACCCTTATATGTGATCTATAAAAGACAACCCTAGTACATACTGCTGAATTATACCCTGTATATTAACATAGTAATACCAAATAATCTAGAGAAGATAAAAGCAGTTCCTCAAATTCCACCCCAATAAAATATAATTTAATATGGATCCACAGTACGATATAGCGAGTAGTAGGTGCTGAGTTTTCCGGGTCCGATTTCCATTAATTAGCCAGTTTCCGGTTGATCGTAGACGCTGACGAAAATTTTCCGGAAATTAAGATCCGACGTTGCGTTACTCTATAGCACTCTCTCGACACTTACTAATGTATTTGTTCGCTGTTTCCTCGAAAATGCTACAAATTTTTTAATCATTTCGATGGGAATCGATACTTTGTTATTATTTTCTCACGAAACAAATAAATCACGTACAGGTTTCCGAATTAAAACGTTGGAGAGTTTGCGTTCTTCGTGATATTTCCATTTTCATCTGGCATCTGTTCGAAAATTTCCCTGAATTATTCATTTCTTCTTTCCCCATTATTGGGCGTAGTCAAGGGAGGATTTTGGGGTTTGATTTATAGAATAAAAATCAGCTGATCACCACATAGGTCTGCTTGCGATGTGCTCAACACATCAGATTTATTGAACAAATAATTTTCGAGTAGTTAAAAATTATAATTAAAGCCGGTAATTTTTTGGAACTTTAGTTCCTTACGTTAGGTTGGAGCGAGGGAGGTCGCGCCGCGCAGCAAAAAATGTGACCGTTACTTGGAGCGAGAGGGGTCGCGACGCAAAAAATCTGACCGTTACGTTTGACCGTTTCGTTACGTTGTTACGTTATGTGCCTTGAGCGCGTGGGCTCTCGCGCTCTCTCCTCAGTCTCTCGGCGCAAAATATTGATTGTCAGCATACATTGTATTATTAATTACAGTTAATACTTTTCTAGCCTCAATATGAATTGAATTATATAATTTTTAGAAATTAGTGAAAGTTTATAGAGTGTGTAGCGGTCATATATATATGCGACGCAATGTACATCAGTCTAGTTTGCAATCATCATTACACGGAGGACATCTCATAACCCCGCGCATAGATGGCGCGCAATAAGGACGCGAGATCTGACTAGATCCTATACCTTCAGACGACGGAAGGGTAGAGAAGCAAGCAAAGCCACTGCAGCCGATTTGGACCAAGCGCCACGGCTACGTGAATCTACGTTTGATATAATTGCTTATAATTCTTTGAAATAGTTTTCTTATTCTTTTAGTTTTTTATAGATGTTATTAATTATTGTAATTTGTTGATTACTTTAATAAAGAAATTAACCCGTTACAAGTGTATAATATAACATAAGCGCATAGTGAATATTATGGAAAGTATATCTCATATTTCAGTTATTATAGACCTATTATTTCAATGATGGAATGCACTGACTAGATTTGAATACGTAATATGTACTTTATGCCAATCAACTTAATGATTAGATTTTTATAAATAATACTACTGTATATTTTTTTTAAATGAAGTTTCATCCAGAGTAAAATAAATTCTTATATTAATATATGTGTATTTATTTATTGATTCAAAAAATTTGATTACTGCTTAAAAGGAACTAAAGTTCCTACCGTGTGTTCCACGACACGTTCTACCTTTTTAATTATTTTTCACGCAGTTTTGATGGTGTTGGCTGTAAAAGTTTTTCTTAGAGTCTAATTAAACTGGATTGAGATTGAAAATGAATAGACTCCGTTCCACATTAGAAGAACCCACTGGAGTCTAGAAGTTGCAGTCGTATGCGCGAAGAGGCTGCACATAATAATGTCTGAACATCAATATCGGTCAAAGCCTAAGACTGCAGCTTCTAGACTAAAGTGGGTTCTCCTACAAGTATTCTACAGAGTCTACTACAAGCACTCATTCATAATATTAAAGAATCAAAAAAGTTCCTTTCCCTAATAATAACAGACTCACTCAGCTCACTCCAAACAATCCAAAACTTGTATACCAAATCCAATCGCCTTACTGAGCAAAACAGAAATAGAGTATTTAAAAGATGAAGATGCCACTGTTGAATTTAATTTGTACCATCACATTTCGGTATAAAAGGTAATGAAGAAGTAGACCAACTAGTCCGATCTGCACCACCAGGACCAGGACTCTATCCAAATAGAAGAGGTTTCTTGTTATGACATGAGAGTTAAAATTAAATCTAAAATGTTAAGTGCGTGGCGTGCAACATACAATAAACTGAAAGAAATTAAACAAACAGTGAATCCTTGGATCCAACCAACATCGAACAGACCAAACCAAGTACGAACATCACGTATGCGAATCGGTCATAGTAATCCAACACATAAACATGTCATCACATGAACTGAGTTACCAATATGTGCGACCTGTCAACTTAGACTTAGTGTAAAGCACAAAAAAAGAAGATGAATAAATAATTATCGAAGGTAATACCACGAGTGCTTCAAATGTTATCGATAATTCTCCCTTTTCCACGAAAACTCGTTTATTTGGCAAAAATATGAAAACAAACCGATTGATAAAATCACGAGTCCGTTAGGACGAAGGATTTTATATGGGAAGATTATTTTTTTCATCAATTGTGGAGTGGAATTTTGTATTAAATGTTCAATATTATCTTGGGTGATGACACTACTGTCAATAATGACAAATTCAAAGTGAAATGTTGACGTTTCAATGTATACAGGATGTTATCGATGAGGAAGCAGAATTATCAGTAAAATACCGAATGATTGGCTAGAATAATGTATTGCTATTGGTTAAAACCACCGAAATGTCAGATTTTGACAAGTGATAGTAATGTTTTGATAATTTTAACTATACCTTGTGTTTAAACTAGGAGGAGCATTTTAAGAAATCTCAGTTACACCACGAAAAGTTACTAGATTAAGAGGGTGTTTCGAAAGGGTCGTGTTCAAACTTTTCGAGATAATTGATAGTTACGGGACATACATTGCTCGCAGGTGTTGTGTCCAATGAGGGATCAATGCAAGTCTAGAATTTGAAACATCGTTGGCCACAGGCCATGGCAAAAGCTGTAACCAAATGTCACATTACTGTGAACAAAATGTAAGGTTATCTTAGGTAATTCATGTCAAATTGGATGATATAAATATGTACAAAAAAGCTACTGTATGTTCAAATTATTCTCTATTCACATGTTATCTCGAGCTAGAAGTCAACAGAAGTTTTGAAATCGAAAAATACCATAATAATGTACTGTAATGTCAGTAGAACTTGATGTAGAAATATTTACAATAATCAGATTTTACTTGGAAATTTACATAATTAACAAGAAAAAACAAGCATAGATTTTGTTTATCAAACTGAATAAATAATAAAAATACCACTCAACTTGTTTGGAATATAGTACTTAGTTAAAAATAAAACAACAAACGTGAAAAAGATGTACCTAATAGAGATTGAAGTTATAATATTTTCATAGAAACACAAAACTGACAAATATCGTTATCAGTTGTATCAAAAAAGCTGTGTGAAACGGGCGGCAATTCAACCAATCACTAGGCTGCAGAAATGCCTACTTAAATTCAAATCGCTCCTCTTAGTTCAAAAACAAGGTATAGATTTCATGAGGTGGCTTTTGGCCTATTCTACTGCGACCTTTTCAGATCTATTGTGGTCCTCAGATCTGCTGTCATATAGCGTGAGTCATGTTTTCCGCTTTCTTTCTCACCTTATAATCTGAATAAAATCGTTTTTTTCGCTCATAAAACAATCTGGCAACTAAAATATCGTATATATTCTGCATGTATCAAGAGTAATTTTATTTGTTGTTTACGAAAGAGAAACGTGGCAGTTTACATCGAACTTTGTATTTATGTCGCTTGTTGTAATTTAACTAGCGTTAAAGTTGTTATGACGTGCGGTAGGTGTCCTTTTCCTGTTGTTAACGTCGAGGTCTCTTTGCATACAAAATAGCCTGGGGCTATGGGGTTTACTTTACTAACGGACCAAATTTATCTAAAGTATTTAAAGGCTCGAAGTGAACGTAACCCACCGACGGAATCGATTATACATAAAGTGTGCATGCATTATTTAGAATTGACATTAAGGGTAGTTTGATAGTTATGCTTTGTGATTTTCAACGAATTATGAATTTCATTAGGGTGATAGTTTGATAAAATTACCACATTATGCGGTTAGTGCAATAACCATGCTTTTAACTTCGAGCTCGAAAAATATAAATATTCATTTGTAGCAGCGAATCCTATAAATTTGACATTTACGACTTGTCGCTACCCAGATGAACTTAGGCATGGGAAAATTTCTCCTGTCCATAAAAAAGGTTCAAAGCATACTTTCTCGAACTATCGCCCTGTAAACCATTGTTTTCTAAAGTGCTTGAGAAAGTTATATGTACAATAGACTCAGAATTCTTAAAATCACAGAAGTTACTGGCTCAATATTGCTTTTTGTCTGGAGAATCACTCCAAGAAGTACATATTTGGTGGACAGGATTGACAGGGGGAAATTCATTGCAGGTATTAACTCAAAAGCAATTGCTACACGAAATCTAAATTCTATCTAACTGGTAGAATGCAACAAGTGGTACTTATGTATGAGATAAAATCCTTCAAGTCTACTACAAATATTGAAATGGCACTTCCTCGGGGTTCTGTTTTGGGACCTCTTTTATTATATGGATCTATACGCCATTGAAAAATAAATGGCAGGAAATACTAAACATATGATGCAAAGAACGTAGATTCATGGGCTCTATCCTTGAACAACAGTTTCCAATTCTTATGGCGAGGCTATGGACTGGAATGAGCCTCACTGCTTCGCAAAATTTGATCTTGGGTTTGCGCTCAACGGGACTTTGTCCATTAAAGCCAAAGCAAACCTTAGACGGGATTCCCAATCGTCAAAATTCGACAACAAATCGCAAATCGCAAACAATATCATCATTGATCTTTCACAAGAAATGCGAGTAGAAAACAAAGAAAAAAATACTTGTAAGCACGGCAAATGATCTCCGAAGGGCAAACACAACCAGAAAATCCATCAAACGACATAGAAGAACTTCAACCTGACCAGCAAGATGACAGGAATAATACTGGAGAATCTGCAATAGGGAAGACCCGAGTAAAAGTATCAGGTGAAGCAAAACCAAGACCGCCAGGTATCACCAAATCTCCTACCAGAAGTGCACACATCAAAATATCACAAGATATAAGTTCTATTTTTCCACAGATCCGGCGAATATACAGTACCAGATTGTTTTTGTAATGCACCTGCTTAAAGTGCAAGGAACAGGACAAAATCCGTTTCACTACTAATAGATTTTTTATCAAATACCAGTTGCTTGAAATTGGTTTCTTATCTTATTCTTAATGATCCACAACCATTTCTTCACTTATTCATATATACAGATAGCTCAAAAACGAAAGAAGGCTCAGGATGTGGAGTTTACACCAGAGCACTAAGCCTAGGGATTAAGTGGGGTATGGGAAAAGATACCAGCGTGGTTCAAACAAAACTGGCTGGTATCTCATTTGCCACAAAAGAGCTAACCAGAAAAAAAATATTGATTAGATTAAATTAGAATTGGAGTGGCTCTTTGTCCTATCCCACTGCGACCTTTGCAGATCTATTGTGGTCCTCCCTTTATTTAGAGCTCAATATCTAGCAAAAACATAACAATCTGCACTGACGGTAGGCAAGCCCTATTAGCCTTGAACAGACAACGTCTTATATCGGTAATACTAGAGTGTCACCAAGATTTAGCTAACGCATCGGCATCTAACAATATTATCCTGGGGTGGGTTAAAGGGCACGACAGGAGTAAAGGTAATCGCATTGCCGATTCTTTAGCCAAGGAAGCGGCTGGACTAAAAATTTCAGGACCAAGTGACTTCGACAATTGCGTAACTAGCCAATCTTTGCACCCATGCTCAATCCATTAAGAGATGGGATGGAACCAAAGGACGCAGTCTTGCCAGGATCACCTACGTTTAACAGTAGGATTTCTGACTGGTCACTGTCAACTGAGGAAACACCTCCATACTATAGGGTTAGTGGACACACCTCTATGCAGGATGTGTGAACAGGAAGATGAAACTGTCAGGCATGTCTTATGCGAGTGTCCGGAGTTATCGTCAATAAGAGAGTGTGTGTTCGGTGAGTCTTGGCCTACACCTGCCGATATAAAGGAGATGTCTCCCAGTGACCTGTCCACCTTCCTGAGAAGGACAGGATGGACAATGACCTAGGAGGACAACTCCTCGGGAGGATGTACAATGGGTCACATGTGGCCTAAGTGCTGTGAGCCTACACTCACCCTCTCCACTTCACAGATACAGATAAAAGTTCTATTTCTTCAAAGATTCGGCCAACATACAGTTGCAGATTGTGTTTGTAATGCACCTGCTTAAACTTCAAGGAACAGGACAAAATCCGTTTCACTACTAATATATTTTTCATAAAATACCTATAGCTAGAAATCGGTTTCTCATCTTATTCTTGATGAACCACAACCCTTTTTTCACTTATTCATTTTTTTGAATGTTTGCCATACAATTTTTGAATAATCTTGAAAATAATCGTTACTTCACGATTGACTGGATACCCTTTAACGAACAAATTTTCCGTTGATGTGAGCCATATGAATGTATTCATACAAGGAAATATAGATTCTGAATATTGTGCAATATCTCTTTCGTATTTCATCACTGCAATGTACAGGATATCTCTCAAGGGTATAAATGCCATGCACAGAGAATGGGTAATATGAATTTCTATTATACGTAAAAATTCAGAATCGATATTGCTCGCAATACATATAACAAATTGATTAATTTCACAGTTATACAGATTGTGATAAGTCTTTTACGATTTACACAAGTAGGACAAAGAAAATATGAGAACTACTTGAAAGAGAGATAAGAATAATTGTGGGCGGTCAGCCATGGGCTGATATGAAAGCAGCTTTGCCAGATTAAAATGTTTGGTACTTTCTAGGGGATAAATAACTTATTTTGCATTTGACTTTTTGCACGGGATAAAGCCGTATTTAGATGGAGGAAATCGAGATTGGTAATATTATAGACTTTGAAAATAAGTGAGATCAACACAAATAAGATTGAAATTATATAGGGTAGGAGCTCCATTTTTGGCCACATCACCATTAGTGGCCACTTGAAGTATCGTAATATCGTATCATAATAACATTTGAATCTACCGCCTATTAAGGGGAATCTATCGGCAGCGATTTGACAAAATATCGAAGTATTTTTGGCAAAGAAAAAGAATTTTGAAGTAATGGATGTATTGAAAATTAGGAAAAAAATATATCATGTAGATTAATGTTGAACTTAGAGTTCTCATTGAATAAAAACTTTGAAATGCTAACCAAATTTTGTTGAAAAATACACATATTAAGCAAAGTTTAAGCCCTTGTAAAGAATTAAATATGGATTGAACGGAAAAACTAATTTATAAGGGGTCTAATTTGAAGCTTTATGAATAGTATATAAAAATCTCAGAATCCTCACATTACTTATGACCGTACAATTCCTTATTGAAATTCGGTTGCTACCACTAAAATATCGAATAAAAATCCATCTCTCGCTTTTCTATCCTCCTATGACTGACATTGTCTCTCTGCTTCGGTAGTCGCGTGCCGTTCCATTGTTGATACAACGCTCGCCGGTCTCGGCGGTCTCCCAGTTCAGTACTGACGAAGCTTATAGAGTAGTACGTGAACCAAAATCCGCTTGGACCGCTTGGCTACCTACATGTTGCGGAGCTTTCATATTTCTAATAAAATTTTCGTTATGTGAACTTAAGCGTGAGGACGGAGGAAAACAAAAAAATATACAAAGCATAATTGTGCAAGGTCGAATTTGGTAGATGCCCCTTCGACTCTACACGACCTCCCACTTTCTCGGTACGAATTGCATCACTTTCTCATATACCGTTTTGCTGTGAAGTATCTCTCATCAAGTTGACATCGTGTTTGAAAGGTTCTGCTCTATTTTGTTAAGAATATACGTAATGAAACAGGTAAGCGCATTTTAGCTACATTTCAATCATAAGTGGATATTTTGTGAACATTGGTATATCATGAGTTTCTTATATGATTTATTCAAGTTGTTTTCGGTCATAGGTACTCAATTTTATTTTGAATCAGTATAAAATAAGGTGGCCACTATTGGACCATACTTTATAGCATCTACACCATCAATGACCACCGGTTGGCTACTTTTGGCACAAGTAGGATCCATTTTTGACCACTACCAATGATTTTGATGGCTATTCATGGAACACTGCGATTTATTTTTGGTCAAATTAAATAATTCACTGGCCACTATAAAAGCATGCATGTTCCAATAGTGACCATTTGTTCAGTTCAAATATGTGGTAGAATTTTGTTATTAATATTTCAACTCATTACAGATTATGGCTCGAAATAATTAACGAAAAGAAATAAAGGAAACTAAAAAAAATTTGTGCAACAAAGATGTAGAAGAAAATTTCTCCAATATCAACCTGAACAAATAAAGAATGCACTGGAAGCCATTCGGAGTGGAATGAAAGTGAGCACAGCATGTAATTTATATGTACCTCGTTCGACAATCCGTAATAACTTTAGTGGGAAGGCTCCAGAAACAACAGGAAAACGAAGTTGTTCATGCGTAGAAGTCCAGAAATTTCTTTGAACCACTTTGAGTATATTAATGGAGCTAGGGCATTAATTACAGAAGAAAAAATCAGAAATTGATTCAAATAAACTCTTGATCTACTAGGTGAAGAAAAACGTGTTTTATAGGATCCTGCAAGAGTCTGGAACATAGATTATACATCATTCTACCTTTGTCCAAAAGGTGGGCTTATTTTATCCGAAAAAGGTCTTCCAGTATATAATACGTCTTCCTCATCCGATAAAAAAAACATAACTACGTTGATAACGGCAAATGCTCTAGGGAAAATGGCACCACCTCTTACGCTTTTCAAGTATGATCGTCTCCCAGAAAGAATTTTCAAGAATGTTCCAGAGGAATTATACTTATACTCAGATTATAATAGCTTCCTCTACTTCTGCTCATTGAAGTTTTATGAAAACTAATTGGAAACAAGCTGAGTTTACTATATGACCAAAAATAGGTCCTTTAAAAACTACATTAGGAACGATGTGGCCATAAATGGAACGAAATCTGTGTTCATCCAGTCAAAATTTGGAAAATAACAAGGAAAGAAACCCTTCATTTCAGGTTCCAAGCCAAGAAGCTACTGACAAAGCCGTAGGGTTAGATGTTATATTTTGATAATTTATTAATTCGGAGAAATGCCCTAACATGGCCACAAATGGTGTTCCTACCCTAGTTCAAGAAAACATTTGGACAAATTACAATTTGCAATAAATAAAATCTATACACTGCTTACGATTTAACAATTATTGGTACTTAACAATTGTTGCCGACAAAAATTGAGAATAACTTTTACTGATAAGTACATTTGGCAACATCGGTTGAAATAAGGAGGCACTGAACATCGCTGACTGCGGCCAATTATTCTTCTTTCTCTTCCAAGTAGCTTTTTTCATATTTTCCTTGTTGTACTTGTGTAAATCGTATGTCGCGAATGTGAGCGACGATGGTGTGACATACTTTGATCTATAAGATATTTTGTTCACTCTATACATCTTTGTTTCACCCTTTCTGTAATTCTTTGGTCTGGAGTGCTTCTTCCAGTAGCCTGAACTAAGATAATTTTTCCATTTTTGGACTTTTTTCCTTTTTTCACGTAGAATACTACAAAATACCCTTGTCATTGTGTGTTTATTGAAAATAACATAAATTTAAAGATTAACGTGATGTCTAAGAAGAGAGTGATTTTTCACGTGTTTCGATCTGTGACTGGGATATTTTTATAGGTTCAGTTAACAAAATCCCAAAATAAAAATTATGGTTTTCGGGGATACTTGAAAAGCTTCTTTATATTTCCCAACAAAAGTATAATTCTATTGTAAATTACGTGTCTCCAGACGATTTTTTCCCGTACTATACTTACGACGTAGTAAAGATGTTCCACTGAAAGTTGTGGTCGTTTCCAAGATTTTATTAGCCGCAGTAAACCGAAATTTAACACGTTGTTTATTGTATATGAATGCAGTGTTTTCTATTTTACTTGGCTATTTAAAACAGATAAACTTCAGCTATAAAAGTAGTAGTTACTTAATGGTATTTTATGGTTGTTTTAGTCGATTCATCAGCTTGAATAAGCAATAAGAAAGAATACGTATTGGTGCAGTAGTTTTTGATACGTTTGGAGAACGATCAATTGCAGCAGTTTTCTACTTTTACTGCTAATACGCAAGAAATTTAGACCGGTGCCATGCGATATTCGTAATCTCTGGCCTAAAATACGTTGAAAAAGTCTCCTTGATCGGTTTGGCAAAACATTTGGACTTCAGCAACACGTTGCACGGACTATAAATGATAAATTTCACTTCCGAGGCAGTTTTATAATAATAATAATAATAATGTTTATTTCCGAAAAAAAAAATGTTTTATAAAGTGTAATACAAAAGGAAAATAATCATGATAAATCGCTGAAGCTTGAAGCTTGTATGCGATAATAAATTTAATCCTATCAACTACAACTACTCGTACCATTCAAAACACTAATCAATTACAATTACAAATAATAAATAAATAAAAAATAACAAAACATAGAATATTTACTTGCTTTAGATCTTATAATAATAACATAATAAGTGTACAAAAGTTGGTATTTAATCAAAAATCAATAAGTTGACATAGTGATACTACAGATAGAGGCAACAAGCCATAGGGAAATGTGTAAGAGGGAATGTCCGTCTGAACTCTGGAGAGAGAGAAAGAGAGACAGGTACGATCAGAGGTTTGTGTATAGCATACAAGCTATTAGAGATCGACAGCCTGAGCCTCCTACTTTCTATCTTTCTTTCACAGGTTGACGGGCTCCGAGCTGGCTAGGTGCCTCTATCTGTAGCATCTCTTTGGTTATTATAGAAGCTCTGTGAATAAATCTTTAATTCTAACGCATATTTAAAAATTAGACAATCTAGACTCAGTTTCACATAAGAAGAACCCACTAAAGTCTAGAATTTGCAGTCGTATGCGCCAAGAAGCTGCACATAACAATATCTGAACATCAATATCGATCAAAGCCCAATAACTTCATTTCACTATAATAAGCTTTGAATTGTTAACGAAAAACTCTCAATTTGACACCATACTTGTTAAGATGTAACTTCTAATCTTGACATAACGGCGTGCCGTTAATTTTTAGCCACTTCTTGTAGAATTGACCCCTATCCCAATTCCCAATGCCCTAAATCACTAAATTTTGTAGTCATACCTGGATTCTGTTGCCAAGTTGTTGAAATAGTATGAAAACTTAGTAAATCTCAAGTAATATTTATCTATCATTTCCCTTTTATATTCGGTTGTGAATATGATATTGTGTTTTAAATGGGTGTCCACATTGGATATCTCCTTTTGGTCCTGGGTGCCCATTTATGTTTAATAAATTTCTCTGGTTCACTGGGGAAGTCTACTTATATTTATTGATTATTATACATAACGTAAATATAATAATACTATTAATATTAACCTAATATCAACTAAATCATAATAAGAATTAATAACGAATGAATTGATAACGCAATAAGAATCAAATGAGAATGAATCCCAACTAATATAATACCACATACAAATTGCGAAAAGTATATTCGAGCCATACGATTTACACAAATACGACAAGGAAAATATGAGAAAAACTACTTGAAAGAGAGAGAATCATTGTGCGCAGTCAACTGTTGCCAAATGTATTTATTTGTGAAAGTCATTCCCAATTTTTGTCGGCAACAATGTTAAATACCATTAATTGTTCAATCGAAAGCAGTGTATAGATTTTATTTATTGCAGATTGTAATTTGTCCAATTTGTCCACTATACGGTGCTATTCAAAAGTCCCCTCCCCCCTCGTATCTTTTGAACGGCTACACTTACATTAAAAAAATTTGGTGGGTGAAAATAAAGTGTTGTCAACTTCTTTACGAATGGTAACAGGTGACGTGATAGTGATAGATGACGTCACAGTGCCACTCTGGCCAATAATTTTAAATAGGACCTCATGGCAAGTGATATCTCGTTTGAAGGGAATTGACATTGGCTACATGGCCCTATTAATTTTGTTTGGGTTTAAAATAATTTTGACGGATAAATTAAATAAATACCAAAATTATTGAAATTTTTTTAATTTAATTAATCAAATATCAACAATGGATTCTCATAGCAAGTGTTCCAAATGTGCTCCGTCTACTTCCTGACAGTAATACATCCTATTAGTAAACTCTTGTCGTACTCGTTCATCTGAAATTGCATTGCATTCTTCAATAATTCTTTATTTCAAAACGCCAATGCTATCTGATGCCGTGGTATAAACCTTGGATTTCAAGTACCCTCATAGAAAAAAATCTAATGGTGTCAGATCTGGTGACCGAGGTGGCCATTATATAAGACCTCGCCGGCCGATCCATCTACCTCGATATTCTTCATCCAGGTAACGTCTTACTGCACCATAATAATGTACAGGAGCACCATCTTGTTGAAATGTTATTTCCAGATGGCCGAATTCGTCTGGAATATCTTCCAGAATTTCAAGAATTAACGGCTCAATTCCGTTTTGTAACATCTCCAGATACACTTCACCGCTTAAATTTGAATTCAGGAAAACAGGACCAACTATGTGGTTTCTCAAAATACCTGCCCAAACATTAACTTTTTCTGGAAATTGGGTATGTTGTTCACGGAAGGTGTGAGGATTTGTGTCACTCCAATACCTTACATTTTGTGTATTCACATTTCCATTGAGGCAAAAAGTACTTTCGTCACTAAAACAAATTATTTTTGTGTAATGTGGGATTTGACTAATTTTATTTGTCGTACATTCACAGAATTCGAGTCTTCTGTCGTGGTCGTCATCCGAAAGATGGTGCACCATTTTTAATTTGTATGGATGAAATTTATTTTTAGCCAACACTCTCTGTACTGTACTTCCACTTACTTCACAGATAGACGCAACTTTAGTTGAAGAGGAAGTAGGGCTTACTACCATTTCAGCAACTATATCAATTTTTTATCATCACTAAATGTTGGTCGACCAGATCGTTTGGCATCTTGAACACTACCTGTTGCTTCAAACTTGTGAAGAAGCTCCCTCAAATAAGTTCTCGAGATAGGGCGATCTGGGTATCTCCCATTGAATAAATGTTCCCCCTCATGGAGATTCTTTCTAGATTCACCAAATAATTAAGATAGCAGCTACTTTGTCGGCTTGAGTACGTACCATTTTGCCTATGTAAACTCTTGAACGTCTCGTTAAACAATAATAAAATTAAATATTTAAGCTATTTAGAAAAACTTTGCAAAGCAACAAATACTATTGAATTAAAAACGTCAATTTTTTAACAACTAACCAGAGGCGGACTGAAAAATCTTCAATATTTAAATGTGAAATAATAATTTTGGTATTTATTTAATGTATCCGTCAAAATTATTTTAAACCCAAACAAAATTAATAGGGCCATGTAGCCAATGTCAATGCCTTTCGAACGAGATATCACTTGCCATATTTAAAATTATTGGCCAGAGTGGCACTGTGACGTCATCTATTACTATCACTGTTACCATTCGTAGAGAAGTTTACACTTTATTTTCACCCTCCAAATTTTATTAATGTAAGTGTAGCCGTTCAAAAGATACGAGGGGGGGAGGGAACTTTTGAATAGCACTGTATTTATTTATCATCATTTGTGCTCATCTCACTCATTTTTCAAGTCATTGATACTACCAATCTCGATTTTCTTCCTCTAAATACGGCTTTATCCCGTCATAAAAGTACCAAATTCTAAATTGGCAACGCTGCTTTCATATCAGATTGGTAGCTGGAGCTGAAGACACGCCCAACGCTGACTTCTAATAATTATTCTCCTTCCTCTTTCAAGTAGTTTTTCTCATATTTTCTTTGTCGTTTTTGTGTAAATCTTATGGGTCGAATAGACTTTTTGCGATATGTATATATTTTACTTCAAGCTCAAACTGATGTAATATTATTATTTATTGTCGTGTAAGCTTAATAAATCACCTACTGCTTATTCAGCGAACTTCACTTTATCACGTTTTTGAAAATTTGTATAATTTCGAATGGACTTATTTCTTAATCTGGTTCATGCCTTAAGGACATTACATTTGGTATTCGAAGGAGTTGTGCATTCGATATTTTAGAAAGACCATACCTTCTCAATTCCAATAATATCGTACTCTTGGAAGATCTTTATTGACAGTTCAGCCTAGTTTTTTGCTACTCTCACCAATCTATCTGACCGCTGCGCAGTAAATGCATGTGTCTTCCACTTTTTGGTAGATTCAGACATGGTATTCACTGCTCGCCCTCCGCTATTGTTCTATAAATGGTTCAGCGTTAAATGTTTCCATTCTGGAATACTCGACAGCTTTCAGCTTTGGTTATTCACACAACCAACTTGCAGATACTTCTTATTTCTAATTTATACGACATTTTAAAGCGAAAACTTCAATATCAATCCCAACTGATTGTAAGCAAACTCATACTTCCAAATGCAAACTGATATTATTTTGTGTTTGTTGAAATGATTACCAATGAATTTTGTACCAAAACTTTTAGGGCATATGTTATACAAAAAGATACATAACCAAAGAGAAACTCAAAGTCCCCAAACAATAAGAAAAAGTGGAATAAAATGACACTTTCAAAATTTTCAAATTTGGATTATCAATATAGGAGACAAGATTGGTGAAGTTATTGGAATTTCGAAACTCTAATGGTCTTATACAGTTATATAGTATTTAGAAGAAAGTTTGGTTCTAATCAATTTTATTAGACATTTCAAATGCAAATACATTACCAGAGAACCGATTAACTGTTTTTTCGTGTATCTAGGCATATTTTTGTAAATAAAACAATAAGATTTAATATTCACTTTTCATAAATAATAATCGACCGTGAACAACAAAGTACAGACCTGACGTGAACTGTCAGTGGGATCGTAGAAAAAGAAGTAAGACACATTGCCGCTACGAAAGTAACGCCTTCATAGTATTTTGAGCTCTCGATTGATAGGTTGCACTTGCGCGTAATCTAAACATCAACTAATCAAATTTTTGTAAGTCAAAGATTAGGGTTAACGTTTGTAATACATTTAAACGGTTCATTATTGTGAAATTTTGATTAGGATCAATCACAGATCTGCCTTTTTTTCCACTTCTTCCTACGTAATGTGTTAGAAGGACATTAACAATCGATGACACACACCAAGAAGGGTATTAGTTGAAAAAAAAGTTTGAAAAGAAGTGATACACCCATGTATTACAAATGCTTCAATATTTTAATACTCTCTCATTCATAAAAATAGACTATAATGATATTATATTCAAACAGCAGCAATGACGTTTAAGAGTATTTATATTGTACCAGCTACAGTCAGACGAAAAGAGCAAGTAGTAGTAAATTGTTTGTAATTTTTAATGAGCACAATCAATCTCAATTTTTTCGCTGTAAATTTAATCTCCGGATATTAACTCTTTATTTATGGCGATAGTATCGGTAATTTTCCACATTTTGCATCCTATGCATAGTAGCAATTGAACGTTCCGAAAAAATACTGCATTCCAAGCATGATTAAAAAACATTCATTACTTTTTTATCTCAATGAGGGAAACTAACAATTTCGACAGCAGATCTAGATAAAAGTGTACTGGAAAATAATTCATCTAAATTACCAAATAGGAAATATGAATTTCGTTGTAAATAACTGCGGCACAAATCCACTTCAATTATCAGTTGTAGGTGCAGTTAATGGAAATAACAAAATTTCGAATACCAGGGATTGGAACAAAAAAGGCAGTTTCATTATTCTCGTGTTGCAGAAAAAAATCAAGAAATCATGAGGCGATAGATTGGAAAATTGTAAACCACAGATGTGATTGGTTAAAAAATTAAGCTCACTTTCGATAGAGGTGGATTCAAGGACTTTGGAAAGGATAAAACCACAAATACGGAAGCGGATCTTCAAAATTCTGCTAGACGTATAGTGATGCACGTCTCCTTCGATAACGACAAATTTAAGGACTTCTGAATTCAGAAGCTTGTTAAAGTTAACAAAACCTTCCAGTTTGGAGTTTTTGATAAATTTCAATTTTTTTTTTAACTTTTTATCATATATTTTTTCAAGAAATATTATGTAATCCCCTCGTAATAAATGGTACCAAACTCGAAATTCATGCCGTCATACTCTAATAAGTATAAATCATCAAGTTATTGGTGTTGATTCGCGATAAATTTATTGTTAAATTGTCTGTTTTTAATAAAACTACAACCAATAAACGGTGGATACGTAATAAACTGTCAAAGTAGGAAGTAGCAGTTATAATTATTACGTAAGTATGGAAGAATTGTAAAATGAGTAACAGTAGCATACTAGTTGATAACGACAATACGCGTTTTCGGAAACTTACTCGGGTTGACACCATCCCTAACCTGCACGTTCGTTTACCTAACCCGAGTTGCCTACCCGTGTTCGGAAGTTTCCGAGCTGTTGACTGGATGACTGACCCAGGTTCATTTTTCTTAACCCACTTCGAGAGGTAGGTCGGTAGAGACGCTATAGACACCGCATGCGCAGTACCTAATTCTCTTGGTGGTAACGAAATATATTGCTTTTATCAAACATGAACAAAAGGGACCTTGCTACATCAACGGCGTTGGCATTTGATTATTTCTTCGAAGATGATGACGAACTTGAAGAAGAGATGTATGTTTTGTTATGACGTTAGCTGTCAGATCAAGAACGGAACCTATTAGCTCGTAAACTACGTTCCCGGGTAGGTGATCGGAGTGATTCATCACGTGACCTCTCTGGATCGAGTTAGTGAGCCGAAGTAAGTTTCTGAAAACGCCTATTGTATCTTTGGATATTATTAATTTAAAAGCCTTTGGTATGTATACCAAAAATAATTATGACAGACAGGCAGTATTTCAAATACTTTCGGCCCAACGTCGGCTAAATTATTGAACAACGATTATAGTATGCCGCACAATGGGCCAATGATTTTCTGCTACACTTTTACTAGTGTCAGTATTAAGACGACCAATACTGCATTGACACAGAAGTAGGACAGAGATGCGAGGTGTGCTGAGTAATCATGTTTCTGAATTTTGATGATCGTTAAGAAGTTGTAGCTTCGATCCAATTATACAGGGTAGTTATAACTTTGTAAATGTGACCTGTAAAACACAAAAAGCATCCTTATATTCCTGTAATAGATAAATGGAGCGAATTCAAAATTTGATTGGAAATATTGGTTGCTTCGTTCAAATACCATAAATTCGATCTGACACCGAGTGGTGAAACACTGTAGCTAATATTGAAAAATGAAGTTTAACCTTTTTGGCACGGCCCTGTGGAAATAGAGAACGCCTATTTTTTTTAAGGAGCCGTCCCTTCGCCGGCACCACCTCAGCCTCCTGGGCTCTGCTCTGACTACATCCTATTCAGCCAATCCGTTTCCTGTATTAGCTCATACAGGTTCTGAGCTGGTTGGTTGTAGAAGTCTTCTGGCGTCATTTGGGGTCTACCATACAGTTTCTGCCTCCTGTGGTCCAGTGTCTCACAGTTGCATAGTATATGCAGAGTTGTTTCGGTATCCTTTTTGCATCTTCTGCATGTAAGTTTTCCGTTATACAGCCCTATTTTGTTCAGGTGCTTCTTTGTGGGGAAGTGCTCCGTAAGTAGCCCCGTTATGGTGCGTAGTTTGTTCCTGCTCATTGAGAGCAGTTCTTTCGTTACTTCTTCTGATAGTTCTTTTATGAATTTCTTCCCATGTATTTGCTTGGTCGTATTCTTCCAGTGTTTATTGTGTTGTTCTTTTACCTACCATTTTAACCATGACCTTCGCGAGCATCTGGGAAGGCCCACAGCTGGTTCGGGTCCGTTCATCAGGGTTGACGATCCTGCTCTTGCGAGTTCGTCAGCTGTTCCATTGCCAGCGATTCCTTTGTAACCTGGGAGCCACTCCAGTGCCACACTGTTCCGAGTCGCTAGTCTTCTAAGTTCTTCGCCGCATTCCCATACCAGCCGAGATGTTACATTGGAGCTCTGAAGTGCTTCAAGGGCAGCTTGACTTTCACTGTAGATCCTGATCTGCCTGTTGTTGTAGGCTCTCATGTTATTTGCCCTTGCACATGCAAGTATTGCATAGACCTCTGCTTGGAATACCGAAGCGTATTTTCCAAGCGAGACGACTCCTTCATATTCGCTCGACTTGCTGTATATGCCCGTCTATGGTTAGGATGTGTACTATCTTGAGAAGTTGACGAACGTGAGTCCGATTTACACCGCTGACGCTTGCTTTCGATAAACTCTTTTTTTTTAATTTATTTAAACGTTTAAACAGTTTCTTTTTTGTAATTCTCTCGCTGCTAGGCGAACGACTTCTCTCCTTCCATGATAACAATGAGTATTTTTCTTTTCATAAAAATAATGAATTCAATTCAATTTTCGATTATCACCTCCTAGTACGTCTCTGCTGCACGGAATAGCGTCCATTGTTGATAGCGTGATAATAAAACAAAAACTGTATTCCAATAATGATACTTTCATTTTGTGACACCTTTTCCCATTAACTTGGCGTGTATTTTACCCTAATATGACCACCGCCGCACACATTCTAATAAGGTTTTCGGTGTCATAGAATGAATAGCTTTCGATAATTGGATTGAATGAAAAATGAAAGAGAAGTCATTGGTAGTTCCAAGTATCTCCACCATTTTAATATTTTAGATCATAATTTAATGACTAGTGACTTCACCTTTCCACGTTGGAAGTTGTTTACCACATACATATATGAATACACTTAAATCTAAAAAAAGAACTTTACGACACACCTTAGACATTTTACGATGTGACTATAAAAACTTCGGAGATGTATCTATAAATGATTCATGTATCTACCGTCGTGGTTTTAATGGAAAATATTTCACGGAAAATCTTCAATATAATATTCACGACCCATATCAATTACCTTTATTTTGTTATCCAGTTTCCACACACATACACAATCTACTTAGACCCTATCGGCTACTGTGAGACATGAATAAGTCCAAAATAATAGACCCCCGTGAATAATAATTCTTAGCACATGTAACACATATTCTAACTTTCCGTTTAAATCAAATCGGCCAACTTGACGACGCTTCCTCTTTACATATTTCCGGAATAGCTTCCTATCCGGTAAGGTGGAGAACGGAATTTTGGAGGAGTTTAATTGAAATTGGTGTTGGTAGATAATATTGTTATTTTGTATATTTTCGAGTAGTATGATATTTTTTAAGACTATTGACAATTTCCTAGAAAGTATTTCTAAGTGAAAACTCGTATTGCCAAAATATCAACTGTCCGATAAAGGAGAGCTGCTCTTCTATTCATGCCATCTGGGGGAGCAAAGCGCTAACAATGTTAAGGGAAAAAACAAGACAAACAAAGTGCAAAGAGCTGGCTACTGGAAGACGTATCCAGCTAGACTAGGTGCATATAAAGAAGAAATAAGAATCTTCTGTAAGTTCCTTGTGGCATTACTTATTCTTTTTTCTCTTATTGTTTTGGGAATCAAACCATTTGAATTTTGAATCAAATCATGCTATAAGCGTTAAAAAAGGGGTAGTAAAATCTTTATACGATAGGGCCAGAATCATTTGTTCTAATGATAATCATTTCACAAAGGAGAAAACTCTACTGAAAAATGTTTCAAATGCCAATAACTACCCGGCAGAATTTGTAAATAAAGAAATCAAGAATATAGAGAAAGGCTCATTGTTAATACCCCATAATAATAACAATAATATTAATAATTCAGTTACCATGATTTTTTAAAACTTGACAATACCGTATGTTAGGGGTTTGTCAGAAAGAATTGAGAAAATTGGTAATCAATTTAATATTCGAACCAGCTTTAAATCTTACAATACTTTGAGATCTATCTTAACAAAAACGAAACCAAAAAATGAAGAACAATCTTCAAAAAATTGCATATATCAGATATCTTGTGAATGCGACAAATTCTATTTAGGTGTAACATCTAGACCATTGAAAGTCCAAATAAGTGAACATAAAAAATACATCAAAGATAGGGAGTTCTTTAAGTCAGGTATTTGTAAACATGCTTGGGAAGAGGGGCATAAAATTCAATGGGATTCGACAAAAATAATATTGAAAGAGCCCAATAATAAAAGACGAAAAATCAAAGAAAGTGCTTTAATACAACTAAATGCAGATAAATGTGTAGCTAGTATTTCAGCCGAATGTAGTCAAATTTGGTTACCAATGTTAGAAAGAGAAATTTCCAATAATCAATTACCTGCGTTATCAGGATAGCATCATAAGTTTTTATCCAGGTTTTCTTATGATTTATCATTAGAATAGTTGTTAATCGATACACAGTTCAATACACAAAATCACCAAACTGAGTTATACATGTTTTGAAAACAAAAATGATCATACACAAAAAAGTAACAAAAAATGCGTTTTATTAACAACTTTTCCAAAATAAGCGGAAAAAAGCGCTATCCCAATAAAAACCGTTCCTGGAACGTGCACTTCACTGGTTTCCATTTCTAGTAGACTATCATATCGTTAGAATGTCAAAAAATAAAATATTTTATTCCACATTTTACCAGAAGTGTGATCTACTATGAATGGACCTTGATAAAATTTGACAACAAAGTTTTGTAGTCTTAAACTTCAAAATATTATTGATTGTCTAGTTGTCATATTTTTCCGTTGTGTCAGATAGGGACCAAAAATTATTTCATTAATTTCATTACTAGTTAATCTTGACAACGGTAGCACCGAAACCACAGAGTACACCATCTAACAAGAGACGAAAGCTTTGTCGGTTCCTTTGAAGTCGGACTAACACGATATTGAGCGGAGATACGTCAAGGCATTGACACATAAACTACCTGATACTTTGAGAAAAGTAACACTACACTAAGAAAAATAGTAGTATTGATGAACTTCCCTTCCAATTGGGTCTATAGAATATTATTTTAACTACTAACATTTCATTATTCATCTTTTGTGTGTAATGAGAAGTAGCTCACTTTCAACCTAATTTTAAAATAATACACGGTGAACTGAGGAGAATGTACGGAAGTGACGGCTTGAGATTGACAGATAAACTAATTAATTCACGCATGTGCAAACTACTTTCTTTCGCCTCTTGTTAGATGGTGTACTCTGTGCCGAAACGTCGAAAAAAAAAATTAAAAAAACATTATGGTGGTTTGATTCCCAAAAGAATAAGAGAAAAAAGAAATAAGAAGAGTGGAGGAAATTATATAACGACGCAAGGTGTCCCTGACAGTATCAGAGTTGAAAAAACTCTCAAAAAGGACAATGAGGATCTAGATCACTTCCTCAGTATGCACTTCCAGGTTCAATAGAGTTAGATTCAAGATATGACAACAGTTACCAAAAAGGCCATTGAAAAAAACAACGAATGAGATCATCATACCCTCCTCTTATGAAATGAGCTGTGAACTCATTTGACTTCTGCAAAGCTCCAGTACCAGATGGTGTATTTTCCGAGCTCTTGCAAGAGGGGCAAGTAGTTGTCATGCTTTATGGTATATTATAATTGCATGGAGGAATTGATCATACACCAAGTATAAATCTTACCGACCAATCAGCCTGAAATTATTAACGTATTAATGTATTTGCGAGAAGAGATGCCTAGGAGTATCCCTTCACATAGTCTACACTGAGCTTATCAAGCAGGTAAATCAGGCGTAAATTTGTATAATTAAGACAGATCTCTATAGGAGTCTGAATCATACAGAAGTTTGTGCTTGAAGCAGAGACGATTGTCGCTACAGCCTGTAACATCAGGAGAGGATATACCATTGAAAAATATACTGACTGACTACTTGAACCTATCAGCAATCCAAACACATTTGACAATACAGTGGCTCTAATATGGGTGCAGCATATAAGAACAGCAATTCAAATGAAGCCCAATCAGGCTATTGAATCGGTAAGAGATATTTGAAGACAGTTACCGACACTGTGCCTTGGGGAAACATCACTGAACCTGAATTCAGAAATTTTAGCTAACCAATGGAACACACACTCACATACTCTGCTTCTGTAAGAACTCAGACGGAAGCCATTTGGAGAGGATATACACCAAATCTGATCAAAATGAACTATAGAAGACACTAAGCTTCTGGAATGGGAGTGGATAATACAGGATATACTACAAAAATGTAAGTTAAGTTCCTGGCTGTGGAGCACAACCCAGACAAGTAAATGAAGGTACTAGTAATAATTTGTTGATTGGCTAAATTAAATGCACATTATTGAAATTGTAAGGTGAAAAAATAGAATATTGTGTGTGTGATGGTAGCAATGGCATCAGCTCTCGCTATTTGCCACACACTATTTGATAAGGGTATTAATCTATACACTTATATCAAATTATCAATATTAGTTGTCTTGACAAATTTTACTATTAGGTCAAAAATATTCTTATTTCCTGTACCTAACAGAGATTTGATACAAGTTGGTAGTTGTATTTTATGTTGTAGTAGATCTTGTAGAAAAAGGTCTGTCGCCTGTCTATTATTTTCACAACCAAAAAATAAATGGTTTGTATCTGCTACCTCATCGTTATCACAATAAGTGCAATAGGGAGATCTCACCACACCAATTTTATGAAGATGGGCTGGGAATCGGCCATGGTTCAATTTTAATCTGGATATAATGCAAGTGTATGCTTTGCTGACAAAAGGGAAGGAGTAATGTGGAATAATATTCGGTAAATACTGATGGATTTTAAAGTAATGATTGTTAGAGCCTGTTGCCGCTTTCGTATAAATCGCATTCCATTCCTTCCGAATGAATTTCTTACATTCGTTAGTAACATCGTGAAATGGTACTAGCGGTATATTGATATTGTCAATTCTGCAAGCTTTTTTCGCTTCGTTATCTACCCTTTCATTGCCTATGACGCCAACATGTGCCTTCGTCCAAATAAAATGTATTTTCACATTTTTGGTGTAGAGATGGAAAAGCAGTTTTTTTATACTAAAAATTATTTAATTTTTAAATTGCTTTGTTGGTGAGCTATTGAAAGCCTCTAGAACAGACTTGGAGTCGCTAATTAAAACAGCGCCTGGCAGTGATCCCTCCAGGCACCAAATGAGTGCCTTTTCAATTGCCGTTGCTTCTGCAGTGAAAACTGAACACAAGTTTTTGTTCCGGTAATGTTCAACAATGTTATTATTGGCGACAAAAAATGCAGAGCCTGTTCCATATTCATCCTTAGAACCGTCCGTATAAATAATTGTGTCTTTGTTATGATTCTGTAATATGGATTTCAAGATTGTGTTATTGAGGGTAGGGTAGTTAGTATATGAGGGATAAATTATGCATGGTTTGAAAATAATAGCTTCATATTCCACATGTAGATATGATAATTTGGACTAGTTTTGATTTCCACTATTTTATTTTTATCAATAAAAGCACTCGCCAACGGAGGAGAACTTTTTTTGCCCAAAACGGATTAACTAGATCTTGCACACCCACGGTAGCTATTTTTTGCTCTAACAATGCGTTAAATGATCAATATTTTATTACTTGTTTATTATAGAATAATAAATGTATATAGATTTACTTACGTTACTATCACAAAATATATTCATACGAAAGGCAGCACTTACCTGAAAATGGAAAAAATATAAATTAGAATCATTTAAATTTTATACGAGTGAAAGCAACGTCAACAATGAAAAAACTTAAATCTAATCTTATGCTTTTACCCAACAATAACCCACAACACACCCATTAAAAGAACTGGCTATAGTCTTCAACTTCCCAAATGGTTATTTTCAAAAATGAAACAAAAAGTTTCTAATTAACTTGAAGAGGGATGTGATTCAATATCACTATCCTATTGAAATCTTACTACCAGTGCCACAGATAACAGATAGCTCACCAATGCAGTGCGGGAGTGTTTGTAAATTTACCGTAAAGCCGCGTCCACATTATGTCGATCGCTGCAATTATTATTACAGTTGTTGGAAACCAGCAGCAGCGTTTTCCCTTCGCTGTTTTCCCGTCGCTTTCGAAGATTTTGGGTACGACCTAGCCTCGTTAATGGTAGCAAAAATATACACAGGAAATTATAAAGGATTTACCGCTAGTAGAGGTTATTGAGTTGAATGACTACATTTAAGGTGATATCAGACGTTTCACTTTTCGTTCATTTTTGTCGTTCACTCGGCATCTTTCACTCGAAATGATACATCTGAACTCAAAATGTAACAAGAGTGCTGAATGAATTCTATAATGAACCGATCCAACGATGTTAGATTTTAGCATTCGGTATCATTCACTCCCAGTCAGAATGAACGAAAAATGAACCGTCTGCACACAAAGAGAACGTTGACTCGGATTCAGCTATTTTGTCTCGAGCTCAGTAGCAGCTGCACGTCACGTTGCGTCGATAAATTAGCGACAAAATGGTGTTCACCCGACGACATATTTTGAAGAAGAACAGATGAATGTTCTTTTCTTTGTCATTCACACTAAGTCGTGTGAACATGGAATGAAAGGATAATGAAGCATTCACTTGCGTGAATATTCACTCGAGTCAACCGTCTGATATCACCTTTTTTAAGCAACATGCTTCGACACGTCCAAACTAGCCATGTCGATTCGACTTCCTTTTATTCGTACCGACTTGGTTCGGGTTGCATTCGATTCGACCCGACATGAATAGACAATGTCGGGCGACCATCCACACTGGATCGGCATTGTCGATCGACACCACGCGGCTCAATGGATTGTGATGAACTAGAGGTGGACCCATTTTTCGTTCCAGTATTTTAATTACTTTAATTTATGATATAATTATGGAAGACCAGTGAGAATACAAATTTTAATTTAGAATTTGATCTCTAAAATAATATATGTTACCAAGTATTTGATATTTTACGAGGAAGAGAAGGGTGAATTACATATTTTATATATCAATTACTTCTTTCATGAGTAGTACAGGCTAATATACAAAAAAAAATAGAAAAAATTGTAGTTCAATGAATCTTTTTCCACAGCCATATTTAATAAAGGCATTTATAGTTCTATAGGATTCTCACGATAAAAAGACGATGATGTCATTTTTAGTTACTTTCCTGCTTATCAGAATAAATATTACTGTACATACAATTTATCCTCAACAGCCAGGGCAATTTACAGCTAACTAGTTGGCAAAACTTCAAGACGTTGTCAGATCAACTGGTAAAATTCCCCAGTTTGTTTTGAAGTTTATTGACATTCGATCATCGTCTAATATTCACAAGTTTTTTGGTGCTTTTAAATTCATAGTTTTTTCAAGATTAAAAACAGTTATTGTCATAAGTAATTATTCAGACAAATCTGCAGTGTGTAGTCAATAAAATGCCGAAGCCGCTTAACAGTAAATGTCAAGAGATGGTAACATCTTTGTTGAGCTTTTTTGAACGAGAATGCCGCTTACTGCTGTAAGAGACGTAAGTAATAGTATTCGCTATTTGTATCAATTATTATTAATACTTTCGTTATTTGTTATATTATTCTTCCATAAATTGAAATAATTATATTGTGGAGAGTTACAGAAGCTTTACGACTCAGCGTTACCACTGTCAATCTAACATCAGATTGACTTTTCTAGTTTTCGTTAAGTGGAGAAAAAACTAAAGCTTGGCAACATCACATTATTTTGTTTTGCAGCGTCATCGTCTTTTTATCGTAAATAAACTATACCTATAAGCCACTCTGTATAGGCTCGACCCAAGAACCAAAACAAAGTCAGTACAATTGAAACATGTTTTTTTATTCCCAAACTCGCTAATCGCTCTATTTTTATATCCTCGCCGTTTGGTCTGATACCGACAAATTCGAAATGCTGCTCCGTTCACATTTATTTATTGTTTTATGTTTCGACTTTAAGGCGTCAATTAGTATAAAATTAACTTTTCATTGGGTGATTATACCCAGTTGTTCATTTCCTCTACATATTTGTCTTCGAAACGAGAATCATTCGCTGCAGTTTTGTTACGACAGACAGAAAAAACAAAAGCAGATAATTGAAATAGAATTGTCTCAGTCAGTTGCATCGTCGATATCGTTTTTCTTTTTCACGGACTAGACTTAGAAGTCAATATAAAATAAGAAACGAGAAATAAAATACATTAGCTCGATTACCTATAAAACGTGTTTTTAGTGGTTTTTTGATCGAGTTTAAAAGGTTACGTTATGAATGGAACACCCTTTATATTCTACTACTATATTCTATTATCATCGGTCCTTGACAAATGTACAAAGTTTGAATTAAAGTCAAGGAAATGTTTGCTGCAACACTTTTGTAGTGCTTGCACAAAGTATAATAGTAAAAAGACATTACCAAAAGAAGCGGCTTTATTTTTAGAGCATAAAGCATATTCGACTTCTAAAAACTTTGGAGGTCTGAATGTACCTCCTAGTAATATTGTGGAATATGTTAAACAACTAGAAATAATCTTTGTTGAAAATTTTAATGAAATTAGTTGTCACGAAAGCGTTGGAGCGACCCTTAGAATTATATGAAAATTTACTGTTTACACATCCTTGTAAAGAGTTTCCTCATAAATATTTTTCAAACCTATATATTAGGCTGCGGATTTATTTCACAATTAAATTTGCAAACCGGGATATAAAAATAGATATTCTTCGAGACAATCAATGAAACCTAACATAAAATTGAATATCTTAAAACATCTTTGAAAACCGGCAGGTATATTTTATTTCACAACAATTTTTTTAATTGAGTTGTTAACGGGCTATTCAATATGAAAGACTTTCAAAATTCATATATTTTAACTCATTTGGTTAAACGCCTTTGGTTTTGGATGGTTCGTGTATCGATTCTCACAATTTTCGAATCGCGATAATTATTTTTCCCAGTACCCGTATTTTACTGTTAGGTAAGTTGGTACTCTTTGATGGCCTCGGACTTAAAACAACCTGTAATGACCTGTATACATTTTATATTAGAATACCTATTTAAGTTGGCATTTGCAAACATTTTATTGTTAATTTTTTATACCTACTAGTCTCATCACTAGTCTTATTACTTTTTGATGTAACTTTCATTTTTCCCTTTATTTTTGCTACCAGTTCTTTTTATAATTATGTTTAGATTCACCAATTAAATATCCTGACGATATTCCCTTTTTTATTTTAATTCCCACTAAGCGGAATGGGTTACAATAACAATTATTGCTAGATGTTTTTAAATCACCCTGGTAAGTGAAAGTTTATTCGTTTTAATCGCTAGCGGTATGCATAAACCTCGTATAAGCACGAGCACGTGCACGGCTCAAGGAATTTGTCGAAATCATCGGCGCGCTTGTGTAAGCTGGACGTGAAAGTTCAGACGGAGAGTGACCCTTCTTTGGTAATACATACAACATTTTTCTGCAATCACCTAATTGTAACTATTAAAAACAAATATGAAGTAGAATCCATAAAAACTTTTAAAATCTGTCAGTTTGTATATGTCAATTTAAATATGTTTCAAACTTTTATATCTGCTACTGTCAATACAATTGTGTTTGCAGTAGGTATCGGTTGTTATGGGCAACGAGCGTTTTGCCATTTTTTACGCTTGGCGAGCGTAAAGTAACTCTCCTCAAGAAACGTCAACTTTTCGTTGTCAATGGCAAGCGAAGAAGCCTACTTTTCAATGTGATTGTAGAAAAAAAATATTTTTGTTAAATGGAATCAGATATACGTGTACGACTAGTGTCTCGTGTGAAAAATTCTTTTTTAGTGTCGAATCTCGATTCTAGTGGCCGGCCACAAAGTGTCTCTTCTGAAAGCGCTCTTGAAGAAGAACAGAAAGCAAAAAACACTAAAGTGGCTTAATGCAGGAAGCTCCAAAATTGTATATAGTATTTCCAGTGATAAAGAATCTTGGATTGATTCTCATGAACCCGAAAATAAATGTCAGTCGAAAAATTGTACAATTCATTCTAGTGGGAATTGGAATATTCTCAGTGGCCCGACGAATTCCCCACATTATAAAGTTCGTATAGAATTTCTATCAAGCGACAAATTTCAATTGCATATACATATTTTTCTATGACTATTTAAATTCCGACGTCAACAGAAATATGTAAATAGATTCATGGAATTTGTAACGATATTAGAGTATATAGGGGGTTACAGTTTGAAATTCTGATGTATTGACGAGATTCCTGAAAAAACAAATTAAGTTCGCCGAGCGAAGAAGATTGAAGCAGGATTGAATTATGTGACGTGAATTATTTTCCCTAACGAGACATCGTGTACCCGCAAACAAGGAAAATGCACCCATGACAGGAATAATACACAGTAACTGTCGACAAACTGGTTACGTTCAAGGGTTGTTTATTAAATAACGGTTGAGATGATAATTAGTTCAAAAAACGTTCTTTTAAACTGTTTGTGTTGAAAGGGTCATTTTTATTGTGATTTTATACCAGCTCACTTATCTATTTACTGTGAAATATGATGTCAGTGCATCCTAACCTACTCCCTCTGTCTACTATTTCATGTCTTGATGGTCTTATTGGTCTCGGTCTTGGTCTTAGCTCTACTAGCTTCAGCTACACTAAGTTCACGTCTGAACGGGCAATATTTTTAGTGCAATATGTAATGCAACATTGCCAGCAATAACAGCCAGACTAGGTAATATATTGACAATACTTTCAGAGTGTCCCGGCCATATAGCTACACATGTTTTGTGTTCCTTATGCATTTAATCGGTTGCAGCAAGAGTCAGACGATCGCTTGGTCAGCGAGAATACTCTGCAATTATACTTTATTTTGGTGTTCGTTTGTTATAGTAGGTGGACAGTTATGGCCGAAAAATTTGGTATATCAAGTGATGAGGCCTAGAAAAAATTCAGAAACTTGAGAACTTATGCAAAGAATGAGGTGAAAAAGTCGAAAAAAACCGGTAGTGATGGCGGTAAACTATGGAAATGGTTTGCTTTCAATGCAATATTTCACGCCTACTACTACTATTACAGAATGTGCAGGCGAGCCTTGACCTAGCCAAACTAAAGTCACGGTTCCGGCACTGATGCCACTGGCGGGCCCATTGTGCCATTTTTGCTACCTAGTCATCCATGAAGCCGAGCCCTTCAATAAAGCCCACAACCTTTTTCAGTGGATGCCTGCTTGTGTCTCCAGGAGCCATGACAGGGACTCCGAAGATTCGCCTGCGTAATACAGCCCAGTGTGGAAACTCTAAGAGAACATGTACTGACGTTTCATCAGTCATGCCGCAACCCCTACATAGGGAACTTTCCTCTACTCCTAGATTGTAGAGGTGCTTCCTCATACAGCAGTGCCCTGTTAGGAGTCCTGCTATCTTCCTCAACCTACTCCTTGGTAGTTCAATAGCTGCCCCAGCGTGTCCATCAGTCCATCCCTTCAGTAGAAGTTTTGATTGTCTAGGACCCTGCAGAGCATTCCAATGAGCGAGGTGCTGGTTCATCAGCCACTTCCTCGTCTCCTTGCGTATTGTTTGATTTGTTAGGCCGAGGATCGGGCCCGGGCCGGGCTCCAGAAAGGAGCTGCCGCCCCTTCCGCAGCCAGTGCATCCGCCATTTCGTTGCCTTCAAAACCAGAGTGGGCCGGAATCCATTCTAGCCGCACTGCGTTTTGACTTGCAAGATCAGCAAGTCGTTCTCGACGTTCGTCAGCAAGTCCCGAGTTGATGGTATATCCACTCAGGGCTTTAATTGCTGCCTGACTGTCGGTGTATATGGTTATGCGTCGATACACATAACCTCTGTCTAGGTTTATCTGCGCACATTCCAAGATAGCGTATATCTCGGCCTGATATGCAGATACACCATCACCCAATGGTATACAGATTTGTGTCCTTGGGTTCCTAGAGTAAATTCCAGCCTCTGCTCTGTCACCAGAGCATCAGCCATCTGTGAACCAGACAGTCCCATGAGGCTGTGTATTCGTCTTTTTCTCCCAGGATTCTCTGTTCCGGATCATAGCACTGTATGGGATTGCAAAGTTAGTACTTGCGCAAGCATTCGTCAGACGCTCGAGCCAGAACTGGAATATCTTCCAGGAGCCGGAGCTTCTTGACGTGTCTGCACTCTTCCCCTCTTCGCACGTATCCCAGACGCTTCATGCGCAGGAAAGCACTCCCCGCCTCAGCCTAGATCACATGGTGAACAGGCCGAAGACCAAGGATCACTTCCATCACAGCAGTTGGTGTGGTCCTCATGCAGCCAGTTGCCCCCAGACTGACCACCCTTTGAAGGCTTGTCAGTTGCGATCTAGCCGTGACCAAGGTTACCCTCGGCCACCAGACCAGAGCTGCATATGTGAGCATAGGCAGCATGATCACTCTATAAAACCATATGATCATTTTGGGGGCCAGTCCCCACCTCGGACCAATGGCTCTCCTACAGGCCCAATACGTGTTTGTCACCTTGCTTAGACGACTATAAAGATAAGCCTTCCATGTCAGTGATTTATCAAGGATCACTCCTAGATACTCCACCTGTTGAACCACCGGTAGTGGTACTCCACCAAGATGTAGACCCTCTCTTCTTGGTGAAAGCAACTATCTCAGCCTTGGAAGGATTTACTGCAAGTCCGTGTTCGTTACACCACCCATGTACCCTATTCAGAGCCCTTTGCATGAGGTCCATGAGAACGGTAATGTGCCTTCCAACAGCAAGGACGACGATGTCATCGGCATACCCAATCGTTAGAAGGCCCTCATCCTTTAAAATGGTTATTAGTTCGTCAATTACTAGATTCCACAAAGTGGGCGATAGAACACCCCCTTGCGGACAACCTCTAGCGACGATCACCTTCGCTACATGGTCTTTCCATGTGGCCTCTACTGTACGGTTGCACAACATGGCCCCAAGCCAGTGAGTGATTATTGGCTCTATTCCATGATTTCTCGCAGCCCTACACATAGATCCTACAGGGGTGCTGTCAAACGCCCCTTGTATATCCAAGAATGCTCCCAGGGCGACCATGCCATTTTCCAGCGAATCCTCCACCTGGGTATCACGCCTAAGGTCGAATCCACAATCTACTCTTCCTTTTCTTCAACTTTGTGTTTTAAACAATATAAATCGCTGCGACGCGAATGATTTGGTTAGCCATTCTTGCACGATTGTGTAGCCCGTCCACGATACAAATTATTTTCATAAAAGGGCCATAGTGCTGCAAGCAATATTGCCGAGATATATATGGCAGAGCCATATCCTACAATTGAAGTTTGAAAGCACAGTTGCCTGAACTATTGATAATTTTCAACATAAATCCAATATTTGTGAGCTTTCCTAAATTTTGTGGAGCAGATTTAACTGCTGAGGTTGCTGAGTGTAAGTGTTTCTATCACTTGTAAATCTCAACTTCACCAGAAGGGTTACTGTAAACATAATTTCCATCTTCCTAACTGTTAAAACAATTTTATTTCAAACATTGTAAGTTTACAGAAACCTTTACGACAAATATGAAGCACCAAACGAAATATGTTTGTTTTGTCCTTTATTTTTCTACTGGTAAGTACATCTTGGAATACTCAAAGAGGCCAATCAACTAAATCCTCGAAACCAAGCTCAAACTCATAAGTTTCTACATCCAAATCTTCCACTATTTGCTTGGGTCCTTTGTGTGAACAAGAAACACAGGAAATTAGAGTAAATGAACTGAAGGTTTACGACCGCAAGCTACATATACAGTGTGTATCATTATCAATATTTCAGTTTAATTTCTATCAAACCCATAGAAATGATTT